>JAIUZE010003309.1:0-53187 GCA_022085475.1 Heliosperma pusillum | reverse complement strand
GATTATTTCTTGATAAGACAGAGTGGGAGAAAATGTTTCAAGAGCCACAAACTGAGCATATGGTCCGGAAAAGGTTTTCCTCATTGCTTGTTCAGTAGTTGTTTCTTCGGAACCTAGGAGGTCAAGTGGAATTTTATCGCTCCTTTATAGTGATGAATTCTAATATGCGACTTATAAAAGACTGTTTTTTGTCCCAACTTCTTGATATGGCTTAGAGTCATACGATTCGTAATGGACTCCATGCATGATGGTCAGGTATGTGACCTCTTCAAATGTAAATTGATTTTTTAAGATCGAAATTTGCATGGATGAACATTAAAATGTTTTCAAAGATAACTTGGTAGGCAAAGAGTTTTGCACCAACCTTATTTCTTTGATCCATTCGAATATACTTAGCGATTACAGCATATCATAATAGTATGATGTCAACTGGATCTCAAGAACCACCTTTTTGAATACGATTCTAGAAGAGGTAGTATATTTTATATTCACCTGTGGGTTCGTAGATCCTAATTATCCTAAGATAATTTGCAAGCTTAAGAGTATGTCTTAAGTAAGCACACAAGAGTTGGAATTAGTGTGTCAATCATGTTGCAAAATATTTTTTGATATCTCGAGGAATTATGTTTATACATGAAGTTTAGTGGGAGTAAAGTGGTATGCATCAGTCTTATATGTGGAGACATATTGATCATTTTAGATGATGGAAGATTTTGGAAAAGTAGAATACATCTTTTAGATATCTGGATTTATGGAGATAAATCTACAAGGATATTAGCATTGAGTCAAAATTCTTATATTGATAAGATCTTTGACTAGTTCAAGGAAGTTGAACACATCATAATTGATTCCTTTTGCTTCCGCTGCGGGGTCAATTATATACGCTTTTTGTAATGTATATGTATACTCAATCCGACATTTCGCATGCTTTGAGTATGACGAATTATTTGCAATCAAATCCAAGTGAGAGTCACTTGATAGCCATAAAGAACATCCTTAGTACTTGCGAAGGACTACAAGATATGTTCCATGTGTTTGGAGTTTAAAATAAGTTGCGTGTAAGGGTTACACAGACTTTAGTTTCCAAACTGATCAAAGTGATTTGAAATCACGAGCTGGCTGTGTTTTATAGAAGATTTATCTGTTGGAAGAGTTCCAAACAGAAAATACTATTGGAAAGGTTCCAAGTAGGAATGACATTTTCAAATATAAATGTCATGTATCCGCTGGAAGTGTTCCAGGCAGTTTATCATTGCGGATTTAACAACGGAAATGGAGTACATGGCGTCATATGATGATGCATATGAAAGTAGCTTGGATTCGACAGTATTGGAGGGACTAGAAATAGTTCATATAGCTGTATATCCTATCCCATTATACTGGTAAAACAGTGGGAGCTACCTTTAGGCCAAGAGTCCTAAGTCTAGATTCAAACCTAGACACGTACTCAGAAAGTTTTATGTAATATGAGATTACGTAGACAAAGAGAAATAGCAATCAGAACGATGGGAAAGATACAAGTATTGCTAATCCATTAGCCATGCTTTTTGCAGGCTGAACATGATAGTCATGTCATTTCAATGGGGATTGAAATATGTACCTGAATTGCTAAAGATTATAAGATATGAAATTATTGATAGCGTATCAATTTTTCCAAATATTTGATAATCACATTCATTGTTAGAGTTTCATTAAAAACTCCTTTATTTAGTTTGATTAAATTTTAATACTTTGTTTATCCGAATTGATTGAAAGAAAGGTTGAACCCAATTCAAGTGAATAGGATGAACTTAGTGTTTTGTCCCTAGTCACTCATTTGAGGTGACGTCTCGAAGTGACTAGATTGTAAGTCGATCGATGGTTGGTTCAGCACCATGGGGTCATGGAGATGACTGGTCGTTTACAAGACAGCTGGATGACAAATATGTCGAGACAGTGACAAAAATTGTAGAGACCCTCTAAATCAATTTTGATTGCCTGGGTCCGTGGCAGGGTCTTCTTATTCTATCCTTATAAGTCGATTCTTTTGACTGGCGACCGTCTATCTGAGTCGGTGCAGTTTCCGATTGGTTTTGGTTGATGTTCTAGGTCGTGCCGTAAAAGGAGGCCGATGGACTTCTTCTGGATCATGGTGATCTGCATCATACAGAGTAGATGGATCAACAGGAATTGTCCACCCACGTTGGGTAAAAACATCTTTAGGCCACTCGAGGAGAAGTTACTGTAAATGCGTGGCCACGCTCGGAAAGAGATCTATGGTAGATTTTCCGGTCAGACAGTTACTCTCCCTATCGAGAAAACCACTCTAGATATTGTCAATCGCAAGTGCGACCTGAAAGACACCTTGCGTTGAGTGGGAGATGTGATAAAGAGACAAGAGAATCGGTGACGCACACTTGTGTCAGACAAGTGGGAGATTGTTGGAGTAGGTGTCCTCCACAATAGTGCGCCACATAATAAATCTTATTAAGGAATATAATTGGGATATTTATTGACTATATATATGATTAGTCAGTTGATTAACGTAAATCAATAACGGTTGGCTGACTAGAGTTTGACGTTATTGTCGTTTGACGGCGGTGATCAACTGATCCCTTTCGGTCACACCTAAAGGATGAAATCCAAATAGTAACTAATTATTTGTATACGATACAGTTAATTAGTACATTACATATATTCGATATGTACGAGAGTTAATTGTTAGAAATTGAGTTAAGAACTCAAATTCGATTAACTTATTTTTCAATTATGCGATAATTGACTAATAAATTTATATCTTATTTTAATACGATTAAATAAGATTTAACTTAGTAATTAATCGTTAAATTACTAAATTAGTTGAGGTTTTGAGATAGAGGTAATTAGTTAATTATATTTACAAGGAGTTGTAAAATAAATTAACTAAGCATTGTGGGACCCATTATATATTGATATAATGGTAAAATATTACTTAAAATGTTAAGTACATATTATTTATTTAATTGAGTCATATAAATGTTATATGATCAAATTAACACTTAATTATACAAGATAATTAACCATATGATCAATAGGTATTTGTGAGACAAATATCAAAAATCAAAATGGATCCAACTAGGCCTAAATGGCTGGTTATGTTGTAGTTCAAAGGTGATGATTTTTGTTCTTGTTTTTACTCTTTAGTTACTTATTGAAAGTGACATAACAAGTAGTAAACAATCATCATCTTTTCTACAACACTCCACTCTAATGCATGTGATCAAATTGAACAAAATAATAGTCCAAATGTTGACTACATGGTCCGGCCAAATGGCTTATTTAATGAACAATTGTTGTTCATTTTAGACCTACTTGATTTTGTGCAATTTGTTTACTTCTCTCTAAAACTCTTCTTATCACAAAAAACTCTCAAATACTAATATTTACTAAGTATTACTAGTGTAGTAATATAGTCATAATATTAGTAGTATAATATCTATCTTATTATCTAGTTAATAATAAGGGTAGATTATTTGGGTTAATCTTGGTCCAACTTGAAGGAGGTCTTCTAGTTGGGAGATTTCTTGTGTTCATCCATATTTATAGCTCAAGAACAACAAGAAGGAGTTCTTGTTGTGCCCTTATATTTTCCATATCAATGTGAGGAAATTTCTTCTCTTATATAAATGTCTTTATATTTGCATGCATGTTACATAGATCATTATAAACTAAATTAAAAAGTAATTTAGTAAATAATTAGAGGGAGTCTAATTAAGGTCTATGGACTTTCAGGGCTTACATCTCACCGTTAGCGGCATATACTTGATAAGATAGAGACTCGACATATAAACCACGCCAAGTCATCCAACGGTCACAAATAAACAACATATAAACATCCATCCAAACATACGGATATGGTAACATAACCTCTCACGGTTAATGACACGCACTAGCACCATGTACATAGCAAGTATAATCAATACACGTCCACGGGATAAACATTTCCCTGAACCATACACGATAAACATTTACGGCTGGATCTAGGATACTAGAAACTAGAGTTTGTTGCTTTACGGCTGGATTCATTTATCAAGACTATTGTTTTTAGTTCAAGCTTGTAATCGGTACTTTTTAATATTCCTTTGTTATTATTCAATTAGTTACCTTCTAATTATTTAATTATTCTTTGTTACTCCTTTCATTATTGTTAATCGTGCTTGCTTTATTTATGATCGTTATTATTATTATCGTTATGAGTAGCTAAATCCTTATCTAGGGTTGAAAGGGGATCTAGGATTGTTAGAAGAGATAGATTAATGAATTGAATTGCAATAGCATGGTTATCGTTTTAAATCTAGTTGCTTGATTACTGGTCAGGATTAATTAATTAGTCTCGCAAATTAGGATTAACACCGACCGGGTTAAGACTAAGATAGGCTACGATAATTGAATAGAACTCGTTTAAAGATAGCGATCACATGTTAATTGTAGATCTAAAGGGCATAATTAAATCGCCGATCTTGTGACCTTAGATAACTTTATTGCATAATAGTTGATTACACCCTTACCCCTGAATAATAATCCTAGTGAACCTGAGACCCTAGACTTTTTAATCTTATTGATTTCAACCTTTTATTGTTATTGTTTGTTATTAGTTTAGGAACACAAATCTAAAACCCACGAAATTGTTACTATAAGGGACGAACCTAGTTTAACAGATTATAATACTACCGCCTCCCTGTGGATTCGATACCTTACTTACCGGTGACTATTAGTTAGTAATGAATTAGGATTTCTTTGATTAAGGTGACGCGACTTTACCCTTATCAGGGCAGAAACCCAACACCACCTTGACTGAGAATAGGATCAAGTGTTTCCAATGCCAACGATATGGTCATTTCAGAAAACACCGTCCCTCAAGAAAAACACTGACTATTATGGAAGTGGAAACATGGGAGAAGGAAGGGTTAGTGGAGTATGAGGAAGAGGAGGTCATGGAGGAAGAAGAGCCCCCTGAGGAGGAGTCAGACCAAGCCATGGTTCTAGCACACCCTGACACAGGTCACACTTTAATGTTGTGGAGGGTCCACAACCTTACAAGCTAAGATAGCTAAACAAAGGAGAGGAGGTTAGGTTAGATAAGCAATGCCTGGTATGTTTTTCAATTGGGAAAGTGTACAAAAATGAGGTTCGCTGTGATGTAGTACCAATGGATGCATGTCATTTACTCTTGGGCATACCATGGGAGTTTGATAAGAACTCAGTGTACCAGGGTAGGAGTAGCACCTACACCTTCAAGCAGGGAAGTAGGAAGATCACTCTGACTCTCCTACCACCTAACCAGAAAAGTTATGGAAGTCCTAATATGTCTTCGGATTTCCGTGGGGTCTAGTTTCTATCAGAAGCAGCTATGGTGAAGGTGTTTAAGAAGGAACAGCCTGTGTTAGTCTTGCTATCAAAGGAGGTTCATGAGGGTAAGCAAGTTGAGGTTCCTGCAGAAGTTGAACCATTGATAAGCCATTTTAAGGATGTGTTCCCTGAAGAGCTGCCTAGTGGCCTACCTCCATTGAGAGGGATTGAGCATTAGATTGGCCTTGTGCCAGGATCAGTACTCCCTAACAGGCCTGCATATAGGTGTGATCCTAAAGCAACTAAGGAGCTGTAGAGGCAAATTTGATGATCTGATGAACAAGCGTTTGTGAGAGAGTCTTTATGTCCTTATGCAGTACCTGTTCACTTGGTACCAAAGAAAGATGGCACATAGAGGATGTGCATAGACAGTAGAGCTATAAACAATATCACAGTCAAGTATAGGTTCCCTATACCTAGATTGGATGTATGCTGGATGAACTGAGTGGTTCCAGAATCTTCTCAAAGATAGACCTCAGACAAGGCTATCATCAAGTAAGGATCAGGGAGGGTGATGAGTGGAAGACTGCCTTCAAAACAAAGCATGGGCTCTATGAATGGCTTGTTATGCCATTTGGATTATCAAATGCACCTAGTACTTTTATGAGATTGATGACCAAAGTACTAAGGCCATGCTTAGGCAAGTTTGTAGGTGTTTATTTTGATGACATACTCATTTACAGCAAAAATCAGAAGGATCACTTGAGGCACCTTGAATCAGTCTTTGAAATGAGAGAATGCATATTCTTTGGGAAACTAGAGAAATGTACATTCATGACAGAAGAGGTTAAGTTCTTGTGGTATGTAGTATCATGAAGGGGGATATTTGTGGATGAAGACAAGGTTGCTGCTTTTCAGTCTTGGCTAGTCCCTAAGAACATCACAGAAATCAGAGGTTTTCATGGCCTAACTTCATTCTACAGAAGATTTATTAAGACCTTCAGTGCTATTGCTGCTCCCATCACTGAATGCATAACGAAGGGGGGAGTTTAAATGAACTGAGAGTGCTCTGTAAACCTCCAGACACATCAAGAAACTCTTGTGTGATGCACGTGTCCTCAGGCTACCTGATTTCAACTGCCTATTGAAGTGGAGTGTGATGCAAGAGGCGTGGGAATAGGACCTGTCCTAATTCAAGAGAGGAAACCAGTAGCCTATTTCAGTGAGAAGTTAAGTGGGGCAAAGCTAAGATATTCAACATATGATAATGAATTTTATACCCTTGTGAGAGCTCTTGTGCATTGGAGCCATTATCTGAAGCCTAAGCCCTTTGTGTTGCATTGAGATCATGAGGCCTTGAAGTATATAAGTGGCCAACACAAGCTGAACCACATGCATGCCAAGTGGGTTAAATTTCTTCAATCCTTTACATTTTCAAGCAAATACAAAGACGGCAAGCAGAACATTGTTGCAGACGCCTTATCAAAGAGGTATACATTGCTGTCAACCATGGAGCAAAAGGTTCTAGGGTTTGAATTCATGAAGGAGCTTTACAAAGATGATCATGACTTCTATGAAGACTGGTCAGCTCAATGTGAAGGAACAAGGGTACATGATTCACCCTACAGTCTGCAAAGGGGATTCTTTTTCAAGGGGAACAAGCTATGTGTTCCAAGGGGGTCTTATAGGAACCTACTAATCAAGGAGGTACATGCTTGTGGCTTCAAGGTCATTTTGGTGTCCAGAAGACACTAGACATCCTGCAGGACCAATTCTATTGGCAAACAATGATGGGGGAAGTACATAGTATGCTTAGAAAATGTGTAGTGTGCCAATATGCCAAGAATTCATTCCAAGCAGGTCCTTACACACCATTTAAAGTCCCTCATAGGCCCTGGGAGGATGTGAGTATGGATTTTATAGTGGCATTGCGAAGGACTCAGAGAGGAGGGGGGGGGGAGACTCTTTAATGGTTGTAGTAGACAGGTTTAGCAAAATGGCTCATTTCATAGCCTGTAAGAAGACGGAAGATGCTGCTAGTGTTGCAGAGCTGTACCTGGAGGAAATAGTGAGGTTACATGGGATGCCCAAAACTACAGTGTTTGATAGAGACACCAAGTTCATGAGTTATTTCTGGAAGACACTCTGGAGGCTATTCAGTACAAGGCTGTTGTTCAATACTTCTCACCACCCACAAACAGATGGGCAGACTTGAGGTGACCAACAAGACATTGGGGAGGATACACAGGTGCATTGTGAGCAAGTCCATGGAGGACCAGGATATGAAACTAGCTCAGGTAGAGTTTGTATTCAAAAGAGCACCATCATCAGCCACATGGCACAATCCCTTTGAGGTAGTTTATGGAGTTAACCCATTAATGCCTATTGATTTATCAGTTGTTCCCAGGGAATAAGTAAACTTTGTTGCCAAGAAGAGGGCGGAACAAATGATTAAGCTACATGAGACTGTTAGAAGACAAATTGAGAAGACTAATGACATGTACAAGAAGAATGCTAAGGTCTCTAGGCACAAGAAAAAGTTTGCTCCTGGAGATTTAGTCAGGATACATCTCAGGAAGGAAAGGTAGCCATCCAAAAGAAAGAACAAGCTGGAGCCAAGAGCTGATGGGCCCTTTGAACTCGTTGAAAGGGTAGGGCCAAATGCCTACAAGATTGATCTGCCAAGTGACAATGGAGTGTATGGAACTTTCAACATAGGGTGTCTAAGCCTTTACTATGAAGAGTCTGAGGACGAAGAGGAGCCACGCTTGAGGTCAACCCCTTTTCAACCTGGGGAGGTTGCAGCAAAGGCTAACCCAGAGGGTCCTCATTACCAGGCCATGATCAAGGCAAGGCAAAACAGGCAAACCACAGCTCCAGCCACATAAGCCTTGGGCCATGCCAGGCCACTGACCAAGCCATATCTCATGCCATTGTCCAAGACACAGTCCCACAAAACAACCCTATATCAGTCAGTTCTCAGCCAGTTAAGAAGTACACCAGGTCAAGCCACCAACCCCCACCATGGCCGACTCTCAAGGCCACCAAATGAACATAAAAAAGTCCTGGATAAACTTTCCAAAGTTCCATTGCAAGTCCAAGAAAAATTCCATTCAAGTTCAGAGTTCAGCGAGGATCCAACAGGTTAATTTTCAAACCAAAGTCATGTTCTCCTTTGGTTTAGATAAGTACCAACCAGTTGAGGGAGGTGTATATAATCACAAATAAGACCTTGATGTGTCCCAAGAGCAAGCAAAACAGCCATGCAAAGAAAAGTGAAGACAAACCAAAGCAATTTCCATTTCAGAAAAAATACAAATCTACTTTTCAGCTTTTTAAAGTCAGCCTGTTTTCTTTCTTTTATGTTTGTACTTATAGCTGTGAGCTCGTCCTTATTAGAGGACTTTTGCAAGCAGTTAAGTTAGTTATTGTGAGTCTATGATGGCCCTTGGATGAGATTTGCATCCTAAGGTCCACATCTCTTTGTATTGCCTATATAAACATGTCCCTATGTAATGTTTCAGGCATATTATCTTTTAATGAAAATATAAATCTTTGGGAATCCATTCTCAACCTCTGAAACTTGTGCATTGTCTATATTTTGAACCAGGCCTAATTATCAACCCGTGTTAAGTTGTGGTTCATAGATTAGAACCTGTTTTGTGACAACCCTCGCGATAGCGGAAATAAAACATAACAAGCATGCAATTTATATAGCGGAAGATAAGATATTTTTGAAACTTTTTACATGCCAAAAGAAGAGTACGAGGAATGTCAAACAATTACAAGCTAAAGTATAACATACAATAAAGAGACGTAGTCTCTCAAAACGTTATCGAACATAAAAGTTGTTTAGCAAACTAGCAGAGAACGTCTATGGGTGAATCGTCGAGTCCAACGCTCGCTAGCTCACAAACGAACCCAATAAAAAGCAAAGATCCAGCCAAGCAACCTGTACATTCATGAAACATGAACGCCACAGTCAGTGGGGAGTAACTCTGGGTTCTCCCAGCCATATCATAAATAACATACATAGACGGTAATAGACAGGTAGAAGCATATATATATATATATATATATATATATATATATATATATAGGGGCGGGTTCCGGTGCAAACTTAAGTTCAATACGAACTGTACGAACTACCCCAGATACACGTGGTATTACTACCGGATACACATGGTAATACTGCTGGATACATGTGTATCCAGTAGTAATACAATGTGTATCCAGTAGAAATACCAAATGTATCTGGGGTGATATTATGTGTATCCACTGCTACCACCACCACCAAAACCACCAATGTCACTCCCACCACCAACGCCACCACCACTATTAGAGCCGCCAGCCATTACCTCACCCTCACAGCCACCACATACAACAACACCACTAATCACCACGACCAGCACCACTCATCATCCCACCATCCCACCACCACATTTCACCACCGCCGGTCATCCATACCACGTTGATAACCACCACCAATGCCTCCTTTGCCACCGACTACACAATCACTCTCATGACACCAGCAGGAGCCCGACGCCGCCATCACATGTATCACCACCTAAATCACCGGCGACATCTCCAACCACTGCAGGCAGACCCGACATCATCACCGGCGATGTTTATGTCGGAGCTCCGACATTGATATGTGATTATGTGGGTGGTAGTGGGATGATGGATGTTGCTGTTTGTTCAAAATAAGGATGGTGATGGGAATGTTGGGCTTTAATAGGTTATAAGAAAATTGGGCTTTGTTTTTTTTTATTGAAAATCCAACCAAGTTACATTAGTTCGTACAGTTCGTATTGAAGTGGTAGTTCGCACAGGAGCCGGATTATATATATATATATATATATATATATATCTATATATATATATATATGTGTGTGTGTGTGTGTGTGTGTGTGTGTGTGTGTGAATTACGAGAAGTACAAATAAGCATTTCAATATATTAAGATATAGGCGCATGAAGTACAAAAATATAAGCATCAGATTATCGGGGAAGACATCCTTAGGCAACTATATACTCACTAGGGCTTACATATCACCGTTAGCGACATATACTGGATAAGATAGAGACTTGACATATAAACCACGCCAAGTCATCCAACGGTCACAAATAATCAACATATAAACATCCATCCAAACATACGGATATGGTAACATAACCTCTCATGGTTAATGACACGCACTAGCACCATGTACATAGCAAGTATAATCAATACACGTCCACGGGATAAACATTTCCCTGAACCATACACGATAAACATTTCATATATGAAAGACTCATTTCCTCCCGGTAGGACGACGATAATAATACGGTCCTCGTCTAAACCTGGCCAGACTCTCAGAATAAACATGTTCCGATTCGACATGCGATACACATTTTGCATCCAAGACTCGGTCAAACACAGAAGCCGAGTACCCCAACTTTTGGTCACAACTACTCGAAAGAGGCGGAAAGAGCACAAGAATCATAATCAAGCGGTACGGTACATGCAATGAGACCACCTTGGAAGGATACATCTCCTCGTTCCGACATTCCAGTCTAACGAGCAAGGAGGTATAGCCGGGGAATGAGAGTTCATAGCACTTAACGATCAGTGCTCAAATCAAAACATAGGTAAAACCGACTCAAAGGGGAACATAACTAAAACCGTCACGAAACATGCGATATAAGCGAATTGAATACCATATATTCTAAACATGAATATTTAATGCTATTACGAAATTTATACGATAAACGAACCATACAAACTATTATAAGTGAGAGCATATGAAAAGAAATAGAGAAGGGAGCACAGGGGGTGCCAGCCGGTCAATAGGACCGGCCGCCGGCTACCCGGCTGACACTTCAGCAATAATCGAAAACCATCAAAAATACAGGGATGTCCCAACCGGTCAAGGGAACCGGCAGCCGGCTACCCGGCTGGGACCATATGCCAACCTAAGAAAAGAAGAAAAGTGAGGGGGGGGGGGGGGTGTCCCAGCCGGTCGGCCGACTGGGGATTACACAACACCAAGAATTCTCAAAAATGTCAGCCGCGTTCCTAGCTGGTCGGCTGACTTGCGGCTGGTCGACGACCGGGACTACATTCACACGGAAATCATTATACTTCACCAATAATCATCAATAATCATTAACTATCAACAGCTATCATCAACTATCAACAATCATTAACCAACACAAATTCTTACAACACTCATCTAATTCTAACCATATTCACTAATATCAAAACACATTAAATGCCTAATAATTGTCACTAGACATTTAGTAAACATCAATTAAAGCATTAAAACACGTATTGATATCGAGTAACCCTTTACCGTTACCTTTGTGCGTCTTCAATCAACTTCTAGGTCCTCCTCGAAGAGGTAGTAATCCTTGTCGGGGTCTTGAAGGTCTCTACCTATACAATGACAACAAAAGATGAATATAATTCACCTTTGAGAAAGAAGGAAAAATTGAAAATGAGAAAGACGGTAATTTTATTACCACAAGGTAGTGGACGATAAGAGGGGAATATTATGATGAAAATTAAAGAATTTGAGTGAGTAATGAATGAGTAGTGATGAACTTGAGTTGATCCAAAAATGGGGTTTAGGGTTTTGGTTACTTGGTGAGGAAGAAGGTGAGTGGAAAAAGATGAGGGAGTTAGGGTTATAAGGTGAGTGGAGATATATGGGGAAAAAGCCCAAAATGTTGCTTAAGGCGTAACCCACACGGAATTTCGAGTACAGTCCGAATACGAACTCGGATTTGCTAAATTAGACACGGAAAACTAAGTTCTAGACTATATCTAAAATTACGCTAACTAGTATCCGTATAATATTTTTAAAATAAAATAGGGTACATTTGCGGGTGTTACAATCACCCCACCTTTTAAAAAGTTCCGCCCTCAAAACTTGAGCGAAAGAAAGATACCTTAATCGAATAGGCTTGGTTATTTAGCACGCATGGTAGCTTCTGGTTCCCACGTCTCTTCTTCAACATTACTACATCTCCGCAAAACTTTCACTAAAGGCACCACTTTACTTCTCAACTTTTTGTCCTTGCGATCAAGAATGCGGATTGGCTTCTCTTCAAAGGACAAAATCGGTTCTAGCTCGGGAATTTCAGCTTGAAGAACATGACTCGGGTCACTAATGTACTTCCTCAATTGAGAAACATGGAAGACATCATGAACTTTGTTCAAATTCGGGGGCAAGTCCAACTTGTACGCTACGGCACCAATTCTTTTCACAATGTCAAAGGGTCCAATGTATTTCAGGCTCAATTTACCCTTTACACCAAACCTTTTAACACCCTTCATCGGAGATACTTTCAAGAACACTTTATATCCAACTTCAAATTCCAACGGTCTTTTTCGGACATCGGCATAGGATTTTTGTCGGTCTTGAGCAGCTTTCATCCTATAACGGATGACCTTCACATGATCAATGGTCTCAACAAGGATATCGGGACCTAAATCACGAACATCACTCAATTGATTGCAACAATAGGACTTCGGCACTTTCTTCCATAGAGAGCTTCGTAAGGAGCCATCTTGATAGAGGCATGATAACTATTGTTGTAAGAAAACTCCACCAACGGTAGACTATTTTTCCAACTAGATTGGAAGTCGAGTGCACAAGCCCTAAGTAAGTTTTCGAAAGTCTGGATAGTCCTCTCAGTCTGACCATCAGTAGCGGCATGGAAAGCGGTACTCATCAACAACTTACTACCCATGGCTTCTTGCAATGCCTTCCAAAATCTCGAACAGAACCTCGGATCTTGCTCGGATATGATCTCCTTGGCAACACCATGGTATCTGACGATCTCATCAACATAGGCTTTGGCTAGTCGATCTAAACTCCAAGTCTCCTTGATCGGGATGAATCTGGCACTCTTGGTCAAACGATCAACAATAACCCAAACGACATCATTACTTCCAACTGTCCTTGGCAAAGCCATGACAAAATCCATAGAAATAGATTCCCACTTCCATAGTGGAATATCCAAAGGTTGTAGCAATCCACCGGGCCTCTTGTTGGAGCTAGTGTCCTCCACAGTTAGTGTGATAACGTGTATAAATCTCTTACAGGTTCACAGGGTATACTTAGTATTCTTATCAGTTGATTAACGTTTATCGATAACGGTTGGCTTGCTAGGAGTTTGACGTTATTGTCATTTTAATGGCGGTGATCAACTGGTCCTAAAAGTCACACCTAAAGGATGTGTTTGAGAGATATGATTATATGAAAAATATAATCATATTGATGCCTTATATGACTAAAAGGTTAGTCAATGTAATGATGATACGATTATTTAATACGATTAAATAATACTAGCTGAGACGAATTAAATGTTAATTCGTAATTGAATATAAACTGTTATATCTAATTGATGTTTATAATGTAATTATTTAATACGATTAAATAATGTAAGCTTAAAACGATTTAAATGTTAATTCGTAATTAAATATAAACTGTTATATTTAATAAGCAAATTATAAATATACGATATTTATGGTTGACGTATATATTATACGATATTGTCATAGTAAATGATGTCAAATCGGTATTAATAAATCAACTACAAAATGTTGTATGGACTTATTAATATATGACAACATAAATGACAAATACATACACATATTATACATTAAATAAATAAAAGAGGAAGACTACTATCTGGACTCCACTTCCTAATACAAGTAGAAGAAGAAGAGGGAGACTCCTTCCTCTACTACACTTGTGTTACACAGCCAAAAGAGGGTAGAGGAGAGTCTTATATAAACTCGTCTTCTCTACATAATTCATCATTCATAACTTCACACAAAAATCATCAGTAATTTTTGTATTCTTTCTAGCACTAGAAAAGGCATATCTCAGAGCATCTTGGGTGCAACAATTAGGAGAATATCGATTTCGATATTTGTTCTTAGGCCATATTGCTAGGACCAAAAGGTTGATTCTAATCTTTATGCTTTTCGTTTATGACTCGTATTTCATATATTATAATTTCGTTATAATCCTTAAATTTCATGTATGAAATATACCGGTATTTCCCACAAGTGGTATCAGAGCTAAGGCTACGAAATTATTTTATATGATTTTTCATAAATGATGATATATATTAAATTAATTTTTTCAGAAATTTTTTTTATATTTTTCGGCTGATTTGTTTTTGGCCGTTTTTTATTTATTTTTTTGGCTGAATTTTTTGGCTGAATTTTTTATTTCGTCTGTTTTGTTTTTTTTTTTCTTTTGATTTTGATTCTTGTTTTTCATTTTGATTTATTGATATTGTTGTTTTAATATGTCAAGATGACAATATGATAAATTTGTAGATGTTTAAATTTAATAAGGATTAAAATTAAAACGTAAATGGAAATTGCTTTTGAATGTTTATGAACATTTGTTTTGCTAATATTTTTTGTATACATGATGTTAAATTGTTATTTTGCATGATGATTCATTAATTTTAATGATGTTGAAATCAAGTATGATTAGTCAAATATTAAGATAATCGATTTAATCAAGATTTAGATATTCATTTTAATTTGTTAAATTGAATCATCTAGTTTAATAAAGATTAAATATTGATAATTGTACCGAGCTTGTAATATTAGCAACATCAAAATTAATAAATAAAAAAAAAAGTCGTGGCTGCTGTCAATAAAAAAAAAAAAAATCGGTTTTTTGTTTTTTTTTGTATTGGCCGATTTTTGATTTATGCAGTATATTGATAATGTATAATTATTGTTGTGAAAAAGTTCACAATTTTTGGATACCCAATTATTTTAAAAAGGTTTAAAATAATGTTGGATTAATTCATATTATACGATAATATGAATTGGATTATGCTTGATTGGAATTATTGTGAGTAATTAAGGAATTCTCACATAATTTTGATCATTTTAAATAGGTGGTTTGGATAAATTACTCTACATAATTAAGGAATTATGTCTTGAATGATTAATTTATTGTTGATGCATTTTATTTTGTTGAATGATTTATTTACGTATTTTGCAATTGGTTGTAATTTGTATTACCTAGTGTGGCCTTAGTTGATTATGTTTTCGTAATGATGGAAACATGATCTTGATGTAATTTTTAGATCTCGAATCTCCTTTTATTTCCTTTGAAGTTATGTTTTTCAAATAAGAATGTAAATAGGTTTATATTTGTAATTTATTAAATGTAATTTGAGAAGACTAAAGATGGAGATCAGATTGCTCACTCCCGCTACATGGACCAAGATGGAACATCAAGACAAGCTTTTCGGGTCCAATCATGGATGGATTCCAAAGTTATATTTTTGTTCATTTTGGTAGATAGGCCACACTAGGACTTTGTAATTTTACGTATTTTTCGTTCTTGTTGCTTTTCATCACATGATAGTTAGTGCATCATATTCCGCCTAAACCAAACCACCTACTACTAAAATGCATGAAAATTGACTCATATAGTTTGGATGTTAGTTATCATGGACATAAAGATGTCACACGAATTTTAAGCCATCATCTTATTTTATTCATTCTCGGATGCTAGATATTCGTTCACTTAAAATGAATTAAAATAAAGTTGATGGGATCTTCCTCTAAAACCTAAAATTGAGACTAGTCTTTATACGCCAAACTACTATGAATCCCTTCTTCGTCGGTAGGCATATAGGACCTTACTCTCCATATGACCCCTTCTACGTTGGGTAAGTAGTAAGTGTTGACTTATTTTACCTCAACATTATAATCCGAAGCGTTTCTCGTGATTATGATGGACTAAAGATAAAATGTTATCGACCAAGAATTCTAAAGGTAGAATTAGCCAAAAGGTTGGTTTATCAATTTACAGATAATTGAGTCTTGGGATCATTTATATAATTCTTGAGGGAGGTCAATTGTATAAATGCTTGAGTATTCGCATTAAACAAGTTTTGCACTAGACTTAATTCACATCGATAAGTATGCTTATTATTATATTTTTCTTCTTTTTCGCAGTTAAGAATTCGTCTTATATTGATAATACTGCTATAACAAATGGCTGGCCATAATGATATCTCTATGTCAAGTGCCACACTCGCACGTGAGTCCTGGCTTACATCTTTCATGGACCACATGAATCAGTCCACGCGACTGAAGAATGACGGGTCCAACTTTGCGGACTGGGAGGCGGCATTACGGAATGCAGCCATTGCTGAGAGCAAGCTCCAATACTTGACTGAGCCAATACCGCCAAACCCAGGCCCCAATGCAAGAGCTAACGAGTCATTTGCTTATAATGACTTCGTTATGGAAGCGGGTGCGATAAAGAACGTACTCATCTTTGCAATGGAAACCAATTTGCAAAGACGCTTCATTGCCCAAGGTGCAAATAAGATTTTCACCAGGCTCACTAACGAGTTCTCAAAAGCACCGAGAATCGTAACTTATGAGCATACCTGTCGCTTCTTTGAGGCGAAACTCCAGAAGGGCCTACCACTTAGCCAACACATTCTTGATATGATTGAGAATGTCGAGAAACTGGAGGCATTTGATTGCAAAATCAGTGAGAGCATAGTTATTGACCGTGTGCTTCATTCACTTCATGATGGTTTTGCCCTTTTTAGGGCAAATTACTACATGAATGACATGAAGAAAAGTCTTCATGAGCTACACTCACTTCTCGTACAGACCGAAAAAGATCTGAAATTGAGTGGGAGCATGAAGCAAGATGCTCTCATGATTTCAAAGGAAAGGGCAAGGCTCATGGCGACCTAAATGTAGGGAAGCCAAAGTTTAAAAAGTCAGGAAAGGGTAAGAGTGGCCCTGGTGAGACTAGTAGCTCAAAAGGCAAGACAAAGAGCAAGGGCAGTGACAGTGAGTGCCACCATTGCCACAAGACTGGGCATTGGAGGAGGAACTGTCCCGTGTACCGTGAGGACATAAAAGCAGGCCGCGTCACTCCTGTTGGTATGTCATCTTATATTCATATGATTGAGATTAACCAAGCAAGTTTTAGAACTTGGGTACTTGATACTGGTTGTGGTTCTCATCTTTGTAATCATTTGTAGGGCCTAAAAAACATCACACCTCTCGCAAAGGGTGATGTGGACCTGCGAGTCGGGAATGGAGCAAAAGTTGCTGCAGTCTCAATGGGAACATACATAATCCAACTCCCGAGTGGATTTGAGTTATATTTATATAATTGTTACTATGTACCCAGTTTATCTAAGAACATTATTTCTGTCTTCGTGCTTGATAAAGACGGTTTTTCATTTTCAATAAAAGACAATAGCTGTATTTTCTCTTTAAATGAAATGGTTTATGGCAAAGCAGTTTCCATGAATGGCATTTATATCTTAGATCAAACAACAGACATATTACACATGAATAATAAGAAAGTAAAGGTTGGTGACAAAGATCAAACTTATCTATGGCACTGTCGTATGGGACACATAAATGAAAAACGTGTAAAGAAGCTCATTGAGAATGGGACTATCTCCCCATTTGATTACGAATCATTTGGCACGTGTGAATCATGTCTTATCGGCAAAATGACTCGAATTTCATTCAAAGGTGTTGGAATGCGTGCTAATGATCTATTAGGACTCATACATACTGATGTATGTGGTCCTATGTCAATCAAATGCAAGAGACGGCTATAGAGATTTTATCACTTTCACGGATGATTTGAGTAGATACGGATATGTCTACTTAATGAAGCATAAAAGTGAGTCCTTTGAAAAGTTCAAGGAATTCCAGAATAAGGTTGAGAACCATTTGGGAGAAAGGTTAAAGCACTTCGATCAGATCGTGGTGGCGAATATCTTTCAAATGAGTTTGATCAACACCTCAAAGACTGTGGCATAGTATTACAGTTAACTCCACCTGGAACACCTCAATTAAATGGTGTGTCCGAACGGAGAAATCGAACATTACTTGATATGGTTCGATCCATGATGAGTCACACGGTAGTACCTGATTCATTATGGGGTTATGCTCTTTTGTCAGCTGCTCTTATACTTAACCGAAGTCCGTCTAAAGCTGTAGACAAGACTCCATATGAGATATGGAAGGGAACGGTCCCTAACTTGTCCTTTATTCGGGTTTGGGGCTGCGAGGCTTATGTCAAGTGGAGACCTGACGATAAGCTCGGCCCACGATCGGTCAAGACATACTTTATTGGTTATCCAAAAGGAATGTTTGGTCATTACTTTTATTCGCCTACCGAACATCGAGTTTTTGTTGCGGCTAGTGCGAAGTTCTTAGAGAAAGAGTTTCTCGAGAACAAGTCAAGTAATAGAACCTTCGATCTGTCGGATATTCAAGAACCAACAACCGAGCAACCAATGGAGGAAGATGTTCCTTCAGCTTCTGCTAAGGTTAATATTCCTCAGGAACCTAGGAGGTCGGGAAGAGTCTCCATTCTTCCAGACAGATACATTGGTATGGTCGAGGAGAATGATAGAGATGACATTTTGCTCCTAGAGAGTAACGAACCCGCTACCTATAAAGGATGCCATGACCTGTTCCGACTCTAAGGTATGGCTTGAAGCCATGCAATCCGAGATGGACTCCATGTATGAGAATGACGTATGAGATCTTGTTGATTTGCCTGATAAGGTACGACCTCTTCAGTGCAAATGGCTTTATAAGATAAAGCATTCTGTAGAAGGACAACCAGACACCTATAAGGCACGACTAGTGGCAAAAGGTTTCACTCAAGTGCAAGGATTGCATTATGATGAAATTTTTGCACCCGTAGTTATGCTGCGTTCCATTCGGATAATCTTAGCGATTGCCGCTTTTCATGACTATGAAATTTGGCAGATGGATGTGAAAACCGCCTTCTTAAACGGTTATTTGGAGGAGGAATTGTACATGGTACAACCCGAAGGTTTCATTGATCCTAAAAATCCTAAGAAAGTGTGCAGGCTTAAGCGTTCCATTTATGGACTTAAGCAAGCTTCTCGGAGTTGGAATCATCGTTTCGACCAGGTGATAAAAGAGAATGGTTTCACTCGATCGGTCGAGGAACCATGCTTGTATGTCAAGTCGAGTGGGAGTAAGATTGTCTTCTTGATATTGTATGTCGATGACATACTCTTGATTGGGAATGACATTCCTCTCTTATCTTCGGTAAAAGTATGGTTAAAGAACCATTTCCAGATGAAAGATCTGGGTGAGGCACAACGCATATTGGGGATCCGTATCTATAGAGATAGATCACGACGGATGTTATCAGTGAGTCAGGAGTCTTATGTAGATAAGATTCTTGAAAGGGTCAGCATGACCAAGTCTAAGAAGGGGTACCTCCCAATGACTTCTGGGATGCATTTGAGTAAAACTCAGGCACCCAAGACATCGAAAGAGGTCGAGCGCATGAGTCGTGTTCCTTATGCATCAGCTATAGGATCGATCATGTATGCCATGATATGCACACGTCCAGACGTGGCATATGCATTGAGTATGACAAGTCGGTACCAAGGCAATCCAGATGAAACACACTGGATGGCTGTTAAAAATATCCTTAAGTACTTACAAAGGACTAAGGATTTGGTATTGACTTATGGAGGAGATACTAAGCTATGCGCAATCGGTTACGCGGATGCTAGCCTCTAAACGGATCGAGATGACTCAAAATCTCAGTATGGATTCATCTTTACTCTTAATGGCGCTGCGGTCAGTTGGAAAAGTTCCAAACAAAGTGTTATAGCAGATTCTACAACTGAGTCTGAGTACTATGCCATTTCGGAAGCTGCAAAGGAAGCTATATGGATGCGTCAGTTCTTACAAGGACTAACCGTAGTTCCTAGTTCGAATAACCCAATCACCATCTATTGTGATAATAGAAGTGCCATGTTCCAAGCTAAGGAGCCTAAGTCTAGCAACAAGTCTAGACATGTACTTCGGAAGGCTCACATGATCCGATATTACGTTGAGCAAAAGAAGATAGTGATAGACAAGATTGCTTCAGATGACAACATCGCGGAACCTCTCACTAAACCGTTAAAATATGATAAGCATGAAGGGCACATTATTTCCATGGGAATTAAACGTGTTCCTGAGTTGTAGTAGTTGTTTACATGGATTAGATAAATGTATCTTTTTCATATACTATTCATAATATAATCGCATTGTTTCATATTTTGATTTTCATGTGGATGGTAAGACAACATTGAACGCCACAAAGTGAACTGAATTACATTATATTTGTTTTGGTATGTAATCGCCACATGAGCTGATAACTCTGGCAATTATATTGTGAAGTTGATTGATGGTGGGTTCAACGAGTCATAAGTCAAACGGTTGACTTATCGATCACAGATACGAGTTATAAATATACCATGTAGGACATCGTGACAACGTTATGGAGTCCTAAATGTGTAAAAACATTCAGTGCCAGGTCGTGGATTGGACGTCCATAGTGTTTCTAGAGTCGATTCTTTTGACTATCGACTGTCTCTTGAAGATTAAGGCAGTTTTTGGGTGACTTTAGTTTCTTTCTCATGGTCGACCGTAACAGGAGGCTAAAAAGATTTTTACTGGGTCATTCATATTGTGCTTGTATCTGCAGGATTCGAGTTGAAGAAAATATCCAACCTTTATCAGGTTTTGTTATTTCTTAGGGCCACTCGAGGAGTTGTAACTGAAATGCATGGCCATGCTCGAATAATGATTCGTTTATCAGTTAAGTTACTCTCTAGTCGGAAAAACCACTCTTGATATAGATCACTTGTAAAATACGACCTTTGTGAATACGGACTTTGCAAATTGTTTTACATTGAGTGGGAGAAATTTTGGATATGAGAATCGGTTATCGCACATACACTTGTAAGGACAAGTGGGAGATTTTTGGAGCTAGTGTCCTCCACAGTTAGTGTGATAACGTGTATAAATCTCTTACAGGTTCACAGGATATACTTAGTATTCTTATCAGTTGATTAACGTTTATCGATAACGGTTGGCTTGCTAAAAGTTTGACGTTATTGTCATTTTAATGGCGGTGATCAACTGGTCCCTAAAAGTCACACCTAAAGGATGTGTTTGAGAGATATGATTATATGAAAAATATAATCATATTGATGCCTTATATGACTAAAAGGTTAGTCGAAATATATGACTAAAAGGTTAGTCAATGTAATGATGATACGATTATTTAATACGATTAAATAATATTAGCTGAGACGAATTAAATGTTAATTCGTAATTGAATATAAACTGTTATATCTAATTGATGTATATAATGTAATTATTTAATACCATTAAATAATGTAAGCTTAAAACGAATTAAATGTTAATTCGTAATTAAATATAAACAGTTATATTTTATTAGCAAATTATAAATATACGATATTTATGGTTGACGTATATATTATACGATATTGTCATAATAAATGATGTCAAACCGGTATTAATAAATCGACTACAAAATGTTGTATGGACTTATTAATATATGACAACATAAATGACAATAATAATACATACACATATTATACATTATATAAATAAAAGAGGAAGACTCCTATCTAGACTCTACTTCCTAATACAAGTAGAAGAAGAAGAGGGAGACTCCTCCCTCTACTACACTTGTGTTACACGGCAAAAAGAGGGTAGAGGCGAGTCTTATATAAACTCTTCTTCTCTACATAATTCATCATTCATAACTTGACACAAAAAATCATCAGTAATTTTTGTATTCTTTCTAGCACTAGAAAATGCATATCTCAGAGCATCTTGGGTGCACCAATAAGGAGAATATCGATATCGATATTTGTTCTTAGGCCATAATGCTAGGACCAAAAGGTTGATTCTAATCTTTATGCTTTTCGTTTATGACTCGTATTTCATATATTATAATTTCGTTATAATCCTTAAATTTCATATATGAAATATACCGATATTTCCCACACCTCTTGTGTTCAATTTTCACTTGTTGGCAAGTAAGACATCTTCCAACATAGGACACAACATCACCTTTCAAATTCGGCCACTAAAATTGTAGCTTCAAGTCTTTATACATCTTATCACCTCTGGGGTGGATATAGTAGGGAGAAAGGTGAGCTTCATCAAGAATTCGCTTCCTCAAGTCATGAGCATTAGGTACGAACAGTCAGTCATGGAGTCGAAGGACACCTTTGTCATCGACCTTGAAGTCTTTGGCTTTTCCTGCTAGAAGCTTGACTTGAATTGACTTGTAGGTAGGATCATCAACTTGGCTTTCGCGGATCTCGCAGAGAAGAACAGGTTCGGCAACCATGGCACCAACATAATCAAATCCTTGCTCCATGAACTCCAACTTCAACTTTCGAAACTTGGCACAAAGATCATTAGGTAGTACCCACATAGCATTCAAAGCATGAGAAGATTTCCTAGTAAGAGCATCGGCAGCAACATTGGCCTTCCCTTCATGGTATAGCAATTCAAAATCATAGTCATTCACCAATTCCAACCATCTTTTTTGTCTCATATTCAACTCCTTTTGAGTAAATATGTACTTCAAACTCTTGTGATCGGTAAAAATGCGACATTGAACACCAATAAGATAGTGTCTCCACACTTTCAAGGCACGGACCACGGCTGCTGATTCCAGATCAACAGTAGGGTAGTTCACTTCATGAACTCTCAACTGTCTCGAGGCATAAGCAACAACTTTCCTATTTTGCATAAGTACACAACCCAATCCTATCTTGGAAGCATCACAATAGACATCAAAGTCTACACCATCTTCAGGTAAAGTTTACACCGGGGCGGTAGTTAACCTTTTCTTTAGTTCTTGAAAAGCGGCTTCACAAGCTTCATTCCATACGAATTTGGTTTCTTTCTTCAACAATTGAGTCATCGGTCTAGCAAGCTTTAAGAAATCTTTGATAAATCGACCGTAGTAACCATCTAACCAAGAAAACTTCGGTCTTCTCTAACATCGGTTGGACTCTTCCAATCAACCACGACTTCAATCTTAGAAGGGTCTACCATCACACCTTCTTTAGAAATTACATGTCCAAGAAAGGAGACCTTAGGTAACAAAAATTCACGCTTGGAGAATTTGGCAAACCACCTTTGACGACGAAGGACACCCAAAATGGTCCTAAGATGAATAACATGCTCTTCTTCGGTTTTGGAGAAAATAAGGATGTCGTCGATGAAAACCACTACACACTTATCAAGATACTCAATAAATGTACGGTTCATTTGATCCATGAAAATAGCGGGAGCATTAGCCAAACCAAATGGCATCACCTTGAAGTCAAAGTGACCATATCTTGTACTAAAAGCGGTATTTGGTATATCGGCATCACGAACGGGAATTTGGTGGTATCCGGACCTCAAATCAATCTTAGAAAAAGTAGAAGCACCCTTTAGTTGATCGAACAAATCTTCAATTCTTAGCAATGGATACTTGTTCTTGATTGTAATTCGGTTGGACTCACGGTAGTCAATACAAAGTCTCATGGAACCATCTTTCTTCTTCACAAAGAGAACGGGAGCACCCCAAGGCGAGGCACTCGGTCGAATGAAACCCTTTTCAATCATATCATCAAGTTGCTTCCTTAACGCCTTCAATTCGGTTGGAGCTATACGGTATGGAGCTTTAGCTATGGGCCCGGATCCGGGCACAAGATCAATGGAAAACTCAATATCACGCTCGGGAGGGATCCCGGGCAAGTTTTCGGGGAATACATCAACAAAGTCACGTACTTTAGGTACATATTTAATCTTTGGTAAAGATGTAGTTGTAGAAGTCACAATACACAAGAACGCTTGGTGACCCTTTCTTACCATACTCACCAACTTCATTGCGGAAATCAATTGCACACCCATTCGGGAATGAGATCCCTTATAGGTTATTCTAACTCCTAAAGGACTCTTTAAATAAATGTTTTTGATCTCTACACTCGAACCTAGCGTGGTACAACGCTAGCCAATCTATACCAAGGATTACATCAAACTCTCTTAGAGGAAACTTAAGGAGATTAGCGGGAAAGATGGTTCCTTCAATAGAGATAGGGACATTAGGGTAAAGAGTAGAACATGAGATAATTTCTCCAGATGGTAAGGATATGGGAGTATCCTCACTAGAAGTAGGCTCGATAGTTAACTTATCAACATAAGTTGAAGACACAAAGGACATTGATGCTCCGGTATCAAATAGAATAAGACACGGTTGCTCTACGATTGAGAACATTCCCGTAATTATCTCTGGATGAGCATCGGCTTCGGCTCGGCTTAGAACATAGATAGACCCCTTCGGTTTGGCAATGGAGGGGGCAACTTTCGATTGGGCAATCATCATAACGGTAACCAGTCTTTTGGCAAAAGTAGCAAACGTAAGGTCGGTTGAAGCATCCGACACCGGGGTGGCGTGGTTGTCTACAACGGTTACAAAAGCGACCTTGAGCTTGAGCTTGAGGGGGAGCATAGGGTCTATGAGCCATATTAGAAGTAGCTTGGGGCGAGAAAGGAGCGGGAGCTCTTGCATTTTCATTTGGGGGAGGGTTGAATCTCCGCTTGTTGGCATAGGCATTTAAAGACGAGGGAGTAGACGACCTTTTTCCATAGAAATTTGGCCTAGGTGAGAAGGTAGGAGGGGGAATTTTCATCTTTGCTTCTTCCTTGATGGCCTTCATGGAGTTCTCGGCACAAAGTGCATCATCATACAATTCTCCAAAAGAGTTAGAATTTCTCCTTACTTTGCTTTGGAGCAAAGCACTAAGCTTATTACGATAGTTAAAAGCTCGGTCTTCATCATCCTTAATGAGCCTTGGTGCAAAGTGAGCAAGCTTGTTGAATTGAGTGGTGAAGTCTTGAGCCGTCAAGTCACCTTGCTTGAAGTCGATGAATTCTTTGAGTCTTTGCTGTTTGAGCTCCTTGGGGTAAATTCGGTCCTCAATAAGAGCCTTGAAACATTCCCAATTGAAATTGACTTCAAGAGTAGCGGTGGGATTAGTAATCGACCACCAATTGTCGGCTTCCCTCATAAGAAAGTTCTTAGCAATCCTCACTTTGTCTTCTTCACGGACTTGGTACAATTCGAATTTCTTTTCCATCTCCCGAAACCACTCCGAGAGCTCGGTAGGGTCCGGTTTTCCACCATATGGCGTGATCTTGCTCCTAGCAATTTGGCTAGCCACCCAAGCATAACCTCCTTGGTGATGGTCTTCTCTAGGAGGAGGGGCTTGGTTACCCTGAGCATTGGCCGCATCTACTTGATTTCGTAGAACTTCAGTAAGAGCCTCTAGAATGACATTCTCTACTAGTCGTGGTCTAACCATCTTCATAAGAGACAAAAACAAAACAAGTTAATCCTAACACTTAGCATAAACAAAGAGACTACCAAGTAAAGTCCTTAATTTCTACCCATCTCTCATTTATTATTTCAAGGTCAAGTAATTTAAGTTTAGGGTTCATGTGTGTGCGTCGGGAGCGTCATAGGATCTGATACCAACTGTGA
Source organism: Heliosperma pusillum (assembly GCA_022085475.1). Classification (NCBI taxonomy): domain Eukaryota; kingdom Viridiplantae; phylum Streptophyta; class Magnoliopsida; order Caryophyllales; family Caryophyllaceae; genus Heliosperma; species Heliosperma pusillum. The sequence goes on along the minus strand of JAIUZE010003309.1, from coordinate 27,459 downwards.
CAACCCTCGCGATAGCGGAAATAAAACATAACAAGCATGCAATTTATATAGCGGAAGATACGATATTTTTGAAACTTTTTACATGCCAAAAGAAGAGTACGAGGAATGTTAAATAATTACAAGCTAAAGTTTAACATACTACAAAGAGACGTAGTCTCTCAAAACGTTATCGAACATAAAAGTTGTTTAGAAAACTAGCTAATAATGTCTATGGGTGAATCGTCGAGTCCAACGCTCGCTAGCTCACACTCGAACACAAAAGCAAGCAAAGATCCAGCCAAGCAACCTGTACATTCATGAAACATGAACGCCACAGTCAGTGGGGAGTAACTCTGCGTTCTCGCAGCCATATCACAAATAACATACATAAACGGTAATAGACAAGTAGAAGCATACATACATATATATACATACATATATATATATATATATATATATATATATATATATATATATATATATATATGTGAATTACGAGAAGTACAAATAAGCATTTCAATATATTAAGATATAGGCGCATGAAGTACAAAACTATAAGCATCAGATTATAGACAAACTCGGGGAAGACACCCTTAGTCAACTATATACTCACTAGGGCTTACATCTCACCGTTAGCGGTATATACCTGATAAGATAGAGACTCGACATATAAACCACGCCAAGTCATCCAACGGTCACAAATAATCAACATATAAACATCCATCCAAACATACGAATATGGTAACATAATCTCTCATGGTTAATGACACGCACTAGCACCATGTACATAGCAAGTATGATCAATACACGTCCACGGGATAAACATTTCCCTAAACCATACACGATAAACATTTCGTATATGAAAGACTCATTTCCTCCCGGTAGGACGACGATAATAATACGGTCCTAGTCTAAACCTGGCCAGACTCTTGGAATAAACATGTTCCAATTCAACATGCGATACACATTTCGCATCCAAGACTCGGTCAAACACAGAAGCCTAGTACTCCAAATTCAGTCACAACTACTCGAAAGAGGCGGAAAGAGCACAAGAATCATAATCAAGCGGTACGGTACATGCAATGACACCACCTTGCAAGGATACGTCATTTGACCGCCGGGTTGATCAACGCATTGCGTTCGCCTCCCAACAACGTTGTCATATCCCTAGTAAAACATGCATACAAGCATTAAGGATACATCTCCTCGTTCCGACATTCCAGTCTAACGAGCAAGGAGGTATAGCCGGGGAATGAGAGTTCATAGCACTTAAAGATTAGTGCTCAAATCAAAACATAGGTAAAACCGACTCAAAGGGGAACATAATAAAAACCGTCAAAAATCAAAACATAACACGGGGACTTCAGCATAGGACCAGCCGCCGGCTAGCCGGCTGGCACTTCAGCAATAATCGAAAACCATAAAAATAAAGGGATGTCCCAGCCGGTCAAGGGAACCGGCAGCCGGCTACCCGGCTGGGACCACATACCAACCTAAGAAAAGAAGAAAAGTGAGGGGGGTGTCCCAGCCGGTCGGCTGACCGGCGGCCGGTCGACTGGCTAGGGATTACACAACACCAAGAATTCTCGAAAATGTCAGCCGCGTTCCCAGCTGGTCGGGTGACCTGCGGCCGGCCGGACGGCTGGGACTACATTCACACGAAAATCATCATACTTCACCAATAATCATCAATAATCATCAACTATCAACAACTATCATCAACTATCAACAATCATTAACCAACACAAATTCCAGCAACACTCATCTAATTCTAGCCATATTCACTAATATCAAAACACATCAAAACACATCAATTAAAGCATTAAAACACGTATTGATATTGAGTAACCCTTCACCGTTACCTTTGTGCGTCTTCAATCATCTTCTAGGTCCTCCTCCAGGAGGTAGTAATCCTTGTCGGGGTCTTGAAGGTCTCCACCTATACAATGACAACAAAAGATGAATATAATTCACCTTTGAGAAAGACGGAAACATTGAAAATGAGAAAGACGGTAATTTTATTACCACACAAGGTAGAGGACGATAAGAGGGGAAGATTATGATGAAAATTAAAGGATTTGAGTGAGTAATGAATGAGTAGTGATGAACTTGAGTTGATCCAAAAATGGGGTTTAGGGTTTTGGTTACTTGGTGAGGAAGAAGGTGAGTGGAAAAAGATGAGGGAGTTAGGGTTATAAGGTGAGTGGAGAAATATGGGGAAAAAGCCCAAAATGCGGCTTAAGGCGTAACCCACACGAAATTTCAAGTACAGTCCGAAATACGAACTCGGATTTGCTAAATTAGGCACGGGAAACTAAGTTCTAGATCAAATCTAAAATTACGCTAACTAGTATCCGTATAATATTTTTAAAATAAAATAGGGTACATTTGCGGGCGTTACATGTTTAACATCTTTAGTTCAATTCTGTGCTTGTCTGTGAACTGTATTGGTTGTCTTGTTAAGTCTAAGTCTCCTTTCCTGATATGTGGATTTAAGGTTTAAACTTGTTAAACTAACTAGTTGTCTTCCTGTGTTGAGCCGTGGGAGTTAATCAAGTACTTATATCCCTGTTTATTTAATTTTTGGTTCAGTCTGTTTCAAACAAGGTTCATTTTCTGCCAGTCTGAGTGTTCATTTTCAAATAAAATAGCAAATCACCTACTAAATTCTTGAAACTATAAACAGTCCCTTCTATCATCCCTAAGATCAATCCCTCAAAGTTTGAGAATTTGTTAAAGTCATTTAATATTTTTAAGGACAGTCTGAACACAAGGTTGCATTCCTGCAATACCTTTGTGTTTACACTCCAAGAATATACCTCATTATGAGTAAAAAAGCTTTGAAAATGACAAAGACAAAATCGTAAAAATCGTATGTGAAATAATAAAATTTGTATGTAAAAAAGTACACCCCATAATAATTGTGTGTTATTTTTTGTGTATACAATATAATCTCAAGGACGAACCTATGCATTGTTTTGGTGTAACACTGGCTAGGCTTGTCGTGAGCCTCCAAATTAGTACTTTTATCCAGTACAAACTAAGACTAGTAGCTGTTGTAGTGAGTGTCCTCAACAATAGTGCGATCACTTAATTAAAACTCATTAACAAGAATGCGAAGGGATGATTAACATTATAGTCAACTGATCCACATTAATCGGTAAGGATTGGCTTACTAGAGTTTAACGTTATTGTCATATGACGGTGGTGATCAGTTGATCCCTTGAGGTCATACCGAAAGGACGATTCCCTAATCAAGTATATTAATTAATTGTATAACGATACAGATTAATTAATCCCTTAATCAGAACGAGTTTACGAGTGAGAAATATATCTTATTGTAATATGATTAAATAAAATTCAATAATATAATTGTTATATTATAATGCTTAATGTTTATGAAACATTTGAGATAAGCATGATTGGTTGATCATAATTACAATTAGTTGTAGATCATATCAACCAAATATGAGATGTCCCATTTTATATATATGTAATTATAAATTATTACTTAAAATGTTAAGTTTAATTTATTTGACATGAAATTGTATTTAAACTAGTTAAATACATATTTTTATTATAAGATAACATGTCACATGTCACATGTGTGACAAATGACAAAATCACCAATATAATATGGAGTCCATTTTAAGTGTTAAAACCGGTTGTGCTTGTGTGTAGGGTAGTGTTTAGGCTTTAATGTTGTTCTAATCAAGATTAGGCATAATAATTACTAGCCTAAATACCTATAGCCACCCTACCACCTTGTTCAGACAAAAAGCAAAGCATGCCCTCCCTTCCCAAGTAAGGGTGCCGGCTTTAGTGGGTAGATAAGGGGATGTTTTCTTTCTGTTTACCCACTAGTTGATCTCATAAGAAAAACACACATTATCTCACTAGAAAATCTCAAAATACTTAGAAACTTTAGAAGTTTCATAGAACTTTTATTTTGTAGATTGAACTCGACATTTCTAAGGTAGAAATATCGACTTTCATACTTGGTTCTAAGGGTTCTTGCTTGTTGTTCTAGTATAACAATAGACAAGAGATTAAGGATAGTCTAGGTGCAACAAAAGGAGAGTTCCTATACTAGGAGCTTTTGGAAGTTCATCCATATACCATTAAGCTCAAGAACAAGAACAAGAAGGAGTCTTGTTCTTGTACCCTTTACTCGTCCAAAACAACAATGTGAGGAACAAAATCTTTCTCTACTTTGTTTTATTTATTATGCATGCACTAGATCTTGAAAACTAATTATAGAGTTAATTAGTATATCATAAGAAGAGTCTTATGATTAGGTATATGAAACTAACAATTGGTATCAGAGCATAGGATGTTGCATGCAATCGGTTTTATGAAGTTTTTACGAGTTATAATAACAAAATAAAACTAGAAAATTAGTGATTTATATGATAAAATCACGACATTTTGAGCTTGAAATACCTTCTGGTCCTAAAATGTTTTTAGGTCATTTTGATGATTTATGGAAGATTATTGCTTTTTTTTAAATGAGTTTTAGTTAAATAAATCCATTTTAATGAGTAAAATGAACTTTTATTGACTAAAAATAGTTAAAATTGGAATCTGGCCATAACATTTTAGTATGATATCACACGCATATTTTAGGTACTGTATGTAAAAGTTGAGATAAATATGATTTATTTTGCATGATTTATGATTTTTAATAGTTAAAAATGTATAAATAGTGATTATTTTGGCATAAATAGCTAAAATGAATTTTTGGCTTGAGAAAAATTATCATATGTTGAATAAATATTGTACATATCAGATGTATAAGTTGAAAATTAATTCGATTAATTTTCGTGTGGTTTTAGTATTTTATTTGATAAAATCGATTAATGGGAACTATATTTTTCTCTAAAATGATTCGAAGTTTTTTGACCTAAATTTTTTCATGAAGATGTTCCTGGAAATGTTCCAGAATATTTAAATTTTTTTTCTAATTTATGAGTTATTGTAATTTAATTTGGAATTATTACATAAAAGTTATGTTAAAAAGGGTCAAAACCGAGCAATAATGCAAACCCGAGTTGAATTATTGTCAAATAATTAGTGGAGACTAGTTTTTGAGTCCCAAAACAGTTATGGTAATGAACTTGGGCTTCAATTTCATTTAAGTATTAATTTGTGATTTTAATTGGTTATTATCACGCATTTCGATAAAACCGGGTTTATATACGATATAAGGTTATTAGGTTGATTTGGCACATTTATATTGCATGAGTTTGCATATAATTATGCTGCATTTTGAATGAATGAATATCATTTTGATTTATGTAATTTTTTGGAATTATGTAATTTGTCTTAGTATGGCTTTAGTTTTTAATCGATATTACCCGAAATGTATGGGAATATTGATTCTGTTGTAATTTAGTGTGATCTCGCATCACTTTTATTGTATTATTTCATTTTATTTTGCAAGTGTATAATAGAATAGACTTGTAATTTTATTATATCATTTGTAATCCTGGAGATTCCTAAAGACGGTGCCATTCGGAAAGGCGTTCCAAAAGGAAGACGGTGTCCTTGGGAGGCGTGCAAATGAAGTTCAAGGGACCAAAGAGTTTGTTTCCAAATTTTTAATAGTTAATTTGATTTTCTGTTATTTTAGGGAGGTCATACTAGGAATTTATTTTATGCTTGCATTTTTATTTATATGTTGCGTGCATGCCAAATCGCCACTTAAACAACACATGCATTTTATCGAGTCAATCGACCGCATCAATTATAATTATCGATAGTTCACCTTTTTAGTTTACTTAAAAGCAGATAGATAATATAAATTGACTTGACCTCTGTTTTGATAATTGAGACTTAGCCTTAACAAATAGTAGAACCCATGAATCCCAATTTCATAAGGAAGTAGCTTCGGCTCACCGAGGTGCTAAACTTATTACGTTGGGTAAGTGGGGCAATAAATCGTTATTGCATTGAAATTTGGTTGAACTCAACGGAAAGATTAAGGTCCGTGGCCAATGTGTTCCGGGCTAAAGCTGATAATAAAGTATTTCATCGACCAAGAATTCTAATGGTAGAATCGGTTAAAGAGTTAACTCACCAAGTAATATTAATAAAGGTCGTGGAGTCCGTGGCTCACATAAGCCCGAGTTAATATAGGACTTGGGTCTTGGAATTATTTATGTAATTGGGTAGAGGTCATTATATAAATGTCACACTTGTTTAAAATGTTTACAAGTATATCATAAACGATAAATGTTATTGGTTCTTTCATTTTCTATTTTGTAGTCCAACTCATTTTTTAATTCGCAATGTCGGAAAACAACAATAACGAGGCTCGACCTCCACCACTCACCACCGTATCATGGCTTAGGTCCTTCATGGATCGTTGTAAACTTGATAAGAATGGTTCAAACTTCACGGATTGGAATGGGCAACTACGCCTAGTCGCCGAAGGTGATGGTAAACTAAGTTACCTAACCGAGGCGGCCCCTAACACTCCAAATGCGAGGTCATAAACCGCCATTAGGGAGGCCTATGAGGCATACCACAAGGAGTCGGCGGCGATCAAGAATGTCTTGATCTTTTTGATGGATAGCGAGCTTCAACGTAATGTCATAACGATGGCAACTGCATATGAAATCTATTCTAAGATCGTGACCATGTGTTCACGAGCTCCAAGAATTTTGCAATACGAAGCCGCTTCCCAATTTTTCGACCTCAATATGAAGGAGGGTCATAGTGTTAGCCCTCACGTGCTTAAAATGATTGATTACGTGGAGGTGCTTAAAGAGCAAGAAATAGAGATTCCCGAGCCTCTCATCATTGACCGCATACTTCACTCCTTAAGTAAGATCAAAGGGTTTGTTAACTTTAGGGTGAACTTCAACATGCAAAATGCCACTGTCACGGTTCATGAGTTGCACAAGATGCTTGTGCAAGCCAAACGTTACATGGGTTTTCAAGCTAGCTCAAGTAAGGATATTTTGAACATCAATGTCAAGAGCAAGACGAAGTTCAAGAAAAGTGGAGGCAAAGGGAACAAGGGAAGTAAGCACATTCACTCCTATCAAGGCAAAGGGAAACCTATTATGAATAGCTCTTCCAAAGGCAAGAAGGGAGCCGTGTCCGACGACAAGCGTCATTATTGTAATGGCACAGGCAATTGGAAGCGTAATTGCTCCAAGTATTAGGGAGACATCAAAGCTGGACGGGTTCTTCCAGTTGGTAATGGTTCTTCCCAAAGTTTTTGTTATTGATACTCATCTCAACATTGGTATTTTGATACGAGTTGTGATTCTCACCACCCTTTTTTATCACATTTAGGGCATGAGAAGAAGGACAAGGCAAAACAAGCCTAGGAGAATCTTCGAGGAAGCTAGGGTAGCCACCACGTAGAGGAGACCTATGATGGGCTTGGCGATATTTTGCTATTTGTCTTCTATTTTATTGTTGCATTTTAATTATTGGTTTGTTGAACTATTTCATTTCCATGTTTTGACATGGAAAGTATTTTGAATTCCTTTAAACAATTTTTGTATTTTGATGGTGACTTGGCTTTCAACCCAAGTCACTATATCTATGGAATTTATTTTATGTTCTTAAACCTTTTCATCATGCGATGTTAGTATCATGAAACATAAACGACTAAATTGATCTTAAAAGGAATATAATGATTTGATCATTATGAATAACCAAAGTTAAGAATGAGATTCTCACTTTGGCATTGTGACAAGACGTCACAACTTATTTGGGATAAGACAGGTCAATTGCATAAGTCAAAGTGAGTTGACGAACTCACAGTTGGAGATTTAAAATCCATATAAAACCCAAGATAAGATCTTAAATACGCCAATTAGACTCCATACTAGCTATGGAAGGATTAAGAATCCTAAATTTGTTCAAGACATGGATAAGAGTCCAAGTATTTTGCTTAAATAGAGTGAGTCTATAGAGAAGCTAGAATACTAAAGTCTAAACAAATAAATCTACCATATATCACTCAAAGATTAATAAGAGTTAATAAGAGCATTATACCCCACATATACTTGGAGAACAAAGTTGTTTGTGACTAAGGAATAGAGCTCATGAAGCTATCCTTAGAAGAATTTTCTCAATTACACCTAAAGAAACAAAAATGTTTGTGGCTCATGGTGCTATCCTTAACATAAATAAACGTATTTACTAAAGGATAGAGTGGGAGAAAATATGCCACAAACAAAGGAAAGAGAAACAAACAAGAGAAAATGTTCTTAAGTCATCCAAGGTCGAAAGCTTATAAGTGAAAATATCTACTTTTTGAAAGTGATAAGACTATGATCTATGGGTTGGCGGTTATCATTCTAAATTTTAAATTGTTACATAAAAGCCATGTTGTATAAGATAGATTATATATAAGTGAAATCACTTGGATAGGTTTGGACCTCCCCAAGGTGAATAAAGCTTTATTGTAAAGTATTATATATAAGTTAAAATATAACCATCTTTGAAATTTTAAGAAAATTGCATCTACCCCACGTATATGTATGACAAATGACAAAGAGTTGTTAAAAGATACCTTTCTAAATGGGCATTTAGAAGTAGACAAGTTGTCATACAAAACTTAGGAGATCAATGTGTGATCCTAAGAGAACACTCATGGCATAACAAGAGAGAATGGTTTCCTCGAATTGTCGAAGAGCCATGTTTATGCGTGTAGTTAACTGGGAGCTAGATCTATCATGTGTGGATATGAGGATTAGTGGGAGTGAAAATTCATCATGTATGGACATGACGATTAGTGGGAGTCATCTTCCATGTCTTGTATGTATGAGACATATCAATCATTAGGAATGATGTACTAACATTGCCTTCCGTGGAGGAGTGTTTAGGAAATCATTTCTAGATGAAGGACTTGGAAGAAGCATATTGTGTCTAAGGCAAGAATATCTCCCATGTCTTGCATGTAGAAGACATATTGGTCATTAGGAATGATGTACTGACATTGCCTTCCGTGGAGGAGTGTTTAAGAAATCATTTATAGATGAAAGATTTGGAGTAGGTATCCAAAATCTATAGTGATAGATGAGAGAGGATACAAATGATTGCTAATGTTTCCGCCATTAGGCCAATCATATTTGCCAAGATATGCACATACCTTAATAAGTTGTATGTTTGGAGCATGAGAAGTTGATAACAAGTAATCCACATGAGAGTCATTGGATAGCCTTCAGGAATGACCATGAGATTCTCGAGGAGAACTATGGGTTTATTCTTGCGTTTGGTAATAAGAAATTAGTTGCTTGTTAAGTGTCACACGAACCCAAGTTTCCAAACTTGTATAGGAACTGACAAAATCCAAGGCTAAAATTTTGTTATAAAAGCGAATAAATAAAAGGGATGATTGAAGTATCAATCATTGAAAATTCTACAAAGAGAGTCTTAGTACCTAATGATGAGGATGAGGTGGATAATAAGGATCTAATTAGTAGACCATTCCACCAAGATACCCATCACGAGGTTATCATGATAACAAGTGGGAGCATCTTTCAAAATTAAAGAGCCCAACACTAGATAGAGATCTAGTGATGTACTTTGAAAACTTCATGCTATTAGGAATAACGATGAGTGGAAAGAAAAGGAGCAATTCATAAAGTTGGAACAAATGGATACATAGTGTATCCACCATCCAAGCTTTTATTGCATTTAGACAAGAGGACCATGAAGTGTCATGGAACTTGTATACCTTAGATTATATGATATGAAGCAATAACATGGTGTTGATTGTTCATATGTGATAATCACATTTATCGTTTGAGTTTATAAAACTCATTTCTGTGCTTTGTTATTGTAACACCCCACGTTAGTTGAAGAGGTTCATTGACAAGCTTAAATGACTAGTGCTTAAAGGGATTGAAAGTACTACTCATATAAAAAAAGTGTACTTTCTTTTCTGGTCATCCATGCAAAAGAACTCAAAAAGTTAAGCGTGCTTGACTAAGAGTAGTCTTAGGATGGGTGACCTCCTGGGAAAGTTCCCGAGATGCGCATGAGTGAGGATAAAATATGCTGGAAAGGACCCGTGTTGATCTGTGGGCCATGTACACAGCCTGGCGAGCTACCGCGAGTGACCGCTCTCGACCCAGGGTTTGGGCCGGGGTGTTACAAGTGGTATCAGAGCAACCCTGCGACCGTGTGGTGATGGAGGCAAATGTTATACGCTCCTAGAGTCAGTTGTTATACGCTCCATTGTGATCACCCACTTAGCGGGGGAGGATTCTGGGTTAGCGGTTATGCTCCCAGGCGCAACGAGGACGTTGCATTCTTCAAGTGGGGGTGATTGTAACACCCCACGTTAGTTGAAGAGGTTCATTGATAAACTTATATGACTAGTGCTTAAAGGGATTGAAAGTAATACTCATATCAATAAAGTGTACTTTCTTTTCTGGTCATCCATGCAAAAGAACTCAAAACGTTAAGCGTGCTTGATTGAGAGTAGTCTTAGGATGGGTGACCTCCTGGGAAGGTTCCTGGGATGCGCATGAACGAGGACAAAATGTGCTGGAAAGGACTCGTGTTGATCTGTGTGCCATGTACACAGCCTGGCGAGCTATCGCGAGTGACCGCTCTCGACCCAGCGTTTGGGTCGGGGTGTTACAGTTATATCCAAATAGGTTGTAGTGACAACTTTGAACCCTATTGAAGTGAACTAGATTAACATAGCCTTGGCCCCTAGTTGCTTACATGAGGTGACGTCTCAAAGTGACTGGAGTGTGATGCGATTGATGGCAAGTTCAAGTGTCATAGAGTCATATGAGATGACTAGTCGATCACGTAGGCAGACTGTATGGGACACTCTGTCGGGCAGTGACCGCTTATAGAGTTCTGGCAATTCATAAAGCCTGGTCGTGGCGAGAGCTACTTTAGTATTCTTTTTGAGTCAATTCTTTAGACTAAAGATTGTTCGCCCAAGTCGGCACAGTTTCTAATTGACTTTGATTTTTGCCCCAAGCCATTTTGTAAAAGGGGGGGAATGGGCAATTATTGGGTCATGACGAACTGTGAGTGTACGAAGGGAATAGTGCGATAGGAATTGTCCAACCCCTTGTCAGGGTTATCCAATATCTCAAGGCCACTCGAGGAGTAGTGAACTGAAAATGCGTGGCCACGCTCGGAAGGTATCTACGGTAGATAATTCCGGTCAGACAGTTTCTCTCCAGATCGAGGAATCCACTCTAAATATGATCAAATGCAAGTACGACCTGCAAGACACCTTGCATTGACTGGGAGATTGTAATTGGACAAGAGAATTGGTGACGCACACTTGTTTCGAACAAGTGGGAGATTGTTGGAGTAAGTGTCCTCAACAATAGTGCGATCACTTAATTAAAACTCATTAACAAGAATGCGAAGGGATGATTTACATTATAGTCAACTGATCCACATTAATCGTTAACGATTGGCTTGCTAGAGTTTGACGTTACTGTCGTATGACGGTGGTGATCAGTTGATCCCTTGAGGTCACACCGAAAGGACGATTCCCTAATCAAGTATATTAATTAATTGTATAACGATACAGATTAATTAATCCCTCAATCAGAACGAGTTTACGATTGAGAAATATATCTTATTGTAATATGATTAAATAAGATTCAATAATATAATTGTTATATTAGAATGCTTAATGTTTATGAAACATTTGAGATAAGCATGATTGGTTGATCATAATTACAATTAGTTGTAGATCATATCAACCAAATATGAGATGACCCATTTTATATATATGTGATTATAAATTATTACTTAAAATATTAAGTTTAATTTATTTGACATGAAATTGTATTTAAACTAGTTAAATACATATTTTTATTATAAGATAACATGTCACATGTCACATGTGTGACAAATGAGAAAATCACAAATATAACATGGAGTCCATTTTAAGTGTTAAAACAGGTTGTGCTTGTGTGTAGGGTAGTGTTTAGGCTTTAATATTGTTCTAATCAAGATTAGGCATAATCATTACTAGCCTAAATACTTGTAGCCACCCTACCACCTTGTTAAGACAAAAAGCAAAGCATGCCCTCCCTTCCCAAGTAAGGGTGCCGGCTTTAGTGGGTCGATAAGGGGATGTTTTCCTCTTGTTTACCCACTAGTTGATCTCATAAGAAAAACACACATTATCTCACTAGAAAATCTCAAAATACTTAGAAACTTTAGAAGTTTCATAGAACTTGTATTTTATAGATTGAACTCGACATTTCTAAGGTAAAAATTTCGAGTTTCATATTTGGTTCTAAGGGTTCTTGCTTGTTCTTCTAGTATAACAATAGACAAGAGATTAAGGATAGTCTACGTGCAACAAAAGGAGAGTTCATATACTTGGAGCTTTTGGAAGTTCATCCATATACCATTAAGCTCAAGAACAAGAACAAGAAGGGTTCTTGTTCTTGTGCCCTTTACTCGTCCAAAACAACAATGTGAGGAACAAAATCTTTCCCTACTTTGTTTTATTTATTATGCATGCACTAGATCCTGAAAACTAATTAAAGAGTTAATTAGTATATCTTAAGAAGAGTCTTATGATTAGGTATACGAACCTAATATTAGCAAGTGTAACTATGGGTCGATCCCACACGGAAGGCATTTTGTTGATTAAATGTGTGCAAAAGTTATGTAACCAAATGCGGGGTTTTGATATGTTAATTTTCTAAATCTAATAAATCAATGATATAATGCAATGAATGAAATATAAAATCAACCTAAATAGTTGAATGTCTAAAACAAATATGAGAATGATTCGTGGAGCAACTAATTTCCACCAATAGGTTATAATTTGATCATTAACTTTTCTAATTTATTTCATTATACAGTACTTTGCTATGAAGTGTCGACCTCTATTCCACTTAATAATGGTATAAGTTATTAAGCGTATACGAATAACCCTTATAGTATTGCAATTTAGTCAAGCACTTAATCGTATCAAAATTATGGATCAAAGTAATGGAATTTAGCAAATATGAACTAATAAAGAAAGTAAGCGATGCTTCACTTTGATTCACACAAATTTAGCCGTTATAACTCTAACAATTATGATTTAGCATACAACTTGATGAATTATAATTGCTACAATGAAATAGCGAAGGAAACAAAATATTCATTCACCTAATCTAGCAATGATTAATTTACTAATAACAACTAGTTGATCATTCTAAATGTATAATTAACCAACCAACAATAATGTAAACTAAATTTGATACTTCTATCTATATAAAAAAAGGCAAGACAAAGCACCATATTTCACCATTTCCCTTTCTAATAACATTTTAAACTAGCCATGTCATCATCATTTATTATTTAAAAATAAAAAATAAAAAGTTGTAGAAATTTGAAGTAATAAATACAAATTACTGTACAACAAATATAAAATTATTTTTTTGTTTTAAATTAATTAAGCATCAAAATAAATAATAAATTTTAACTTGAGGTGTTAATTATATTCGATTAATTATTTGACAATAAGAATTACATTACGTCACTTAAAATTTTACATTGTTTATAAATGGTATATCTTATTTTGATATTTACCCCCTTAATTTCAAGTAATGCTTTTTAAACATTTTTTCTCACATAGATTTTCAAAAATTATATAGCGCAGCAAATGTATATACCGTATTGCAAGTATAATACTCCCTCCAATCCAATCCAAACTACCCACTCACTTTTTAAACTCAAACATGTTAAATATTGACCTTCATTATGTTAAGTCAAATTTTCTAATTTTATATAAAATTGATATTTTTACGTTTGTAATAAGAGGTTTCGGAAAATTATTTTTTGACCGTAAAAAATAATAAATAAATGAAGAAAAACATGGTCAAAGTTTCGCCTCGTAGACCGCAAAAAGTCAAATGCGTAGTTTGGATTGGATTGGAGGGAGTATAAAGTATCATGCGTCAAACTCCTCTAATAGTCATGTTATCCAGCAATACATATAAAATGTATTGCGATGAGGAAAAAAATAAATAATTAGAAGTAACAAAAGCACATGCTACGATAAGTGAAAAACAAAGGAAAAGGCAACAAAATCCTACATAAAAAAAACATATTTCGATCATCTAATAAATCCTGAAAAATTTCACTTGATCGAAGCATCAAAATTGACACTAACTACAACACCCATATGCACCCCGAAACCCAAACTGATCCGACCCAACCAGAAGATGGTCCGCGCTTTGTTGATCTGTAACTGACCCAATCCAAATAAAAACCATCTGACTCGAAAAAGACCTCACAAAACACAACATTAATTGGCTCAAAATAACTTAAAATGCTCATATGAAATCACATTTAATATTATTTTAAGTTAAAATAATAAACTATAAATATTTAATAATTTATAATGTACTTTTTCACTTTTTATCATTGGCTTGAAAAAGGACCCGACTCAAAAAGATCTGACTCGTCTAACCCGAAATTGACCCTGTAAAAAAATCTCAACCTTGAAATGACTCAACCTGACCCAAACTAACTCGAAAATGTGACACACGACATGACCCACTCAAATTGGCCTGAGCCACACCCAAACCGACTGCCCTGTTTGCCAATTATGTATCTAATTACCTGTATAATGTCTTCATTTATGTGAAACTGAATGTTAAGATGTTGGTTTGCTTCGTACACAAATAAATGAAGTTTGCCTATATATGCAACACAAGAAAACAAAAATGTCAACAAGTTTCAAACTAATGAGGTGACCTTTATGTATGAACTTATATAATTAATCTCAAATGCACCCGTGATTTTCATGGTATCAAAAACTAGTTAACAATGAAATAAACATAGAATAAGAGTCTTACAATTCAAGAACTAATTTGACTTCAAAAAATTGTTCCAATATATAAAACTTAACCCTCCATACAATTAACTAAAAACAAACTAGACTTTATAATTGTTATTTTTTTATTTATTTTTGTGTTTTATAAAGATAAAAAGGTAGAGAAGTATTTGGAAAAAGACACAACATCTTCTTATATAGGTCTTCAAAGAGCAACTTCATAAAGCCTCTTAATGTTTGAATATAAATGCCGAAATAATTGAGATGTAGAAGAGTGGTCAGAATCCAATGTCGAGCCGCTCCAAGCGGTTAGATAAACAGACAGGTTTGCCGGGGATCTCTTCTTTGACGCTTCATCTTCTTCACTTGCTTCCGTGCTTTGACTTTAATGTTTTTCACTTTAATTTGTCTTCAAAACTCAACACTTACATGACTTCTTTTGCCTAATAAAAACCTCTAAACAAGCCTTCTCCATACATAACAAGAAATCCATCAAATCATCACATGAAAACACGTCCATCACAAAACCAACATCAAAGACATATGCAGCAAGATCCACAAAAATGCTTCTTAATCTAACAAATAACCATCAAAATAGTCTTTAGTAAGCTCTACTAAAATAGACTAATCAAACACGTGCTACACCAAATTTAGAAAATTTATGATTGCTACGCCAATACACCATTATTGTAGAATTAATTGCATTAATGAGTTGCCATATTAACTCTATAAGTTGTAGACGAATTAACTACCTCTTTTCCATTTTGGACCTCCCCATTTCTTTTCTAATACACTTTCATTTTATATATTTTATCTTCCCATTTATTAAAATAATACTTTTATGAAATTATCACAACCATTAGATCGTCCCAAGTTTTAATTCGGTCCTTTCAGAATAAATGGAAGTCCATTTGTGATACCAGAGTTTTGTTAGGACCTTTGTAGGGACCTTACTTAGAATTGAGGTCCTTAGTTTTGGATTCGGGAAAGATTGGAGCGGTCTTGTAGGGTCCACTCGGTGGGCCACTCAGTCGAGTGGATAGTTCACTTGGTCGAGTGGACTCGGGTCAGTGTCGCATATTTAAATTAAATTAAACGCATCGTTCCTTTTTCATTTTCTTAAAACAGTTCTCCTTCTTCCCTAACCATATAATCTCTAAACCTCATGGAATCCTAGCCTTCTTCCATCGTCTACCTCAAGACTTAAGAAGACGTGTGTCAGGGGAGGATGTCTCTTGGTGCGTTAGCCATTGTTGTTTCGTCAATTGGTAGGTCTCTATGTGTATCTATGTGTCTCTATGTGTCTCCATTAACTGAGTAGCATGACAATCGATTAGTAATGGAATGATGTGTTTCTTATAACAGGGATGGGTTGGTACGATGTTATGTGGATGTCTTGGATGCGCATGTGCTCGGATTATCTTGTATGTGATTGATTTTAGGATGTATTGTGGCTGTATGATTGCATTGTGGTTGCCATGGAGTTTGGAGTGGTGTTTGGATATTGTGTGCTTAATGGAGCAGTGTTGGGATCATAGTCTCCGGGTCTCTGGAGTCGCTCCTCATGTTGTCCCGGCATGAAAGAGGTGCGCGCATGGTGTATGACCTGAGTTTTTTGGGGTGACTAGCTGCGGTAGGTACCATATTGTGTGTGTGTGTGTGTGTGGCGGAGTGTTTGTTGATGGTACCGTGATGGATGTTGGTGATGGTGTTTGAGGATGCGCTTTTTGATGGCATCGTTTTGTGTATGGATTATGTGATGATAATAGTGTCTATGATTGATAATATACATGATTACTGACACTTGCGATGTTTTGTAATCTATGATGATGTATTTTATATTTCCGACAAATGAGGAGTAGTTGTTTGTTAGCAAGTTGTGATTGCTTGGATGTTCATGATCGATGACCGTCTAGCCAGAATTTAGAGTTAGAATCGTGATAGCTAGTCTTACATCTTCACTTTTTGAGTTTGATTAAAGACTTGTAATCTTTGTATTGTCATTAACGGTGTATATTAGATGTTAATAGTTCAGTGTTATTAATTTGTTACCCATTACCTCGGGAAACCAAAATGGTAGCATCCTCCCTTGCTTGGGAAGGCCTAGCTAAAGGCTCCCGGGTAAGTTACGGTGTTACAAAGTGGTATTAGAGCAATTATCTTGGCCCCTAAACCAATGAACCAAAATGAACGTAGCAAGAGTTCATTAAAAAAAACCCGGTATACAATTGTAAGGAACCCCTTTCTCTTGTTGATTTTGGGTGGGAAGGCGCTCTCATATCAAAATACCGGTCTTTGCAAGTTGGAACCGATAACCACAGGGATATAATCGTGAGGGGTGATAAAAATTGTGAGTGGATTGTTAATTATGTGAAACGAGATGAAATGTTGTGTAGTACCATATGTGGTGCATTTGATGATTCTAAAGTGAAGGAAATGTATACAAGGCGTGCTTGTTTGAAAATTTTGTAAGGTTTCAAAAGTGTTGAGAGTGCGATGTTGTTCGTCACAACGAGGATATGTGTAAGTCTAAATTGCAATATGGTATGCATGGTAACATATATGTACGTGGTGGAGTCGTAGTAAGAGGGGTTATAAGGTGTTTTGAAGAGTTTAATTGATAAATGTATTACTAATGTTGTGTTATGTAACTAATTGCATGTGTATATGTAATGTGGAGGCTTAGACGGTATTCATATGGGATTAATTTTTTTTGGTTTTAATGTAAGAATATATTAACTTGAAATGGATCCCCTATACTTCGCAGCCCAATCGGCGTCGACCCAATTCATCTCATGAATTGGGCCACACACCCATGAAACAAAAAGACCAGCCCAAAGGACTGGCCTAGCTACAAATAAAAAACGCAAATAAATAAGGACAATCTTATCATATGTCCTATCCTAAGCCTATCCTCTTTAATTTCCATCTACATCCTTCTTCTACCTCTAGCTCGTCTTATTAATATGGATTAATAGTTGGTAATATAGTGAATGGTTAGTAAGGTGCGCGTGATTGTTAATTATTAGCGTTCGATGATAAAATGCTGGCGCTATTAAAATGGTGTGAGGTAACCCGAAAAAATATGGAATTGATAACTTATAACAAGCGGATATGTAATAGATGTAAATTGGAATCAGGGTAATCAATAAGGATGTGTATACAACATGAGAATCATTGTGCTTAATTTCGACCGGGATTAGTAGATAGAAGACGACCCGATACGACTTATGTTGCAGATACGTTGAGAGGTAGAAGACTAGATGAGGCATTGTTAGAGGTACGAAACAAGGCGACTAAAAACTTGGGTCACACGACCGAGATAAGCTGGCACTCGACCGAGTAGAAAGCTCTACTCATTTGAGTGGTCGTATTACTCGACCGGGTGAGTATAAACTAGAAGCAGCATTTTTGGTCAATTTTTGGCACTCGACCGAGTACCCGTAGTACTCGACCGAGTAGCCATACTCGACCGAGTGCATCCGACACTCGATTGAGTGACGAGTTGGGTAAAGCCTATTTCAGCTCTGAAACCCTGACTTTTCTAATTTTCTACTCTCTTCTTCTCCTTTTAAACCTCTCGAACTACTTAAAATCTCCCTCAGATCCTTTTTAGTCTTCAATCTTTTGTTACTTTCATCTTTATTGTAGAGTCTATTGATCAAATAAGAAAGAGGGGGGGGGGGGGGGGGGGTGAATTGAGTATTAAAACACTAGCCCCACTTTTTCGATTTATATGATATGTAATTAATTATTTGATCTTATGAATTAAAATCAACTAATTAATTAATCAAAGTAAGCGCAAGTAACGAAATAACGAAAAGTAAAGAGAGTAGAGAGAGGCACACGGATTTTTGAGTGGTTCAGTTTCACACGTTGAAACCTACGTCCACTATTCTCGATTAATAATTCTTAGTACCTTTCTACGGATTACAAAAATTATCAACCCACTCGTATAATCAACACTATGATTATAACTCAAGGTGAGTATCGCTAAATACTCTATACTATCTTACGTTAATAAGAAAGTACTATATAACTCACACAATTCCCGTTAAAGAATTGTAAGCTTATAATGATGTACTATTATCCAATAACGTATTTCACTCAAGCGACTGATAATAATTGATGCACGACTCTTTTGAAAAACAAACTCTAAAAATAATAAATATTTTGCTCAAAGGTTTGCTTTAAAACGATTTTGGAAAATCAACACAAGTAGTATGTGTGCCGTGTAGTTGTTGTGTGTATTTCGTGTGTTTTACAACTAAGATGTGAAGGAGTATTTATAGTAATAGAATCATAGTAGATCTAAAACCCTAGCTTAATATTTAAGAAAGATATTTATCATAAAATAATATTTACTTATCTTTTAGAAATATCTTTATATCAAAATATTATTTGCTTTATCTTTTAGAAATATATTTATCTTTAATATCTCAAAATATTGTTGTAAAGATATAATAGAATCCTAGATTAAGGTAAACAAGGGAAACAACCTATGGAGGCCGAAATACCCTAGCTACATAAAACCCTAGGAGGCACGCAACCCTAGGTGGCACAATTCCTTGGTTCACACGAAACCCTAGGTGGCTCAAACCCTAGGTGGGCTTATTAGGTTAACAACAAATTGAGATAGAATATATTAGAAACCCTTGGTAGCATGACAACCCATAAGTTGTATTACTAACCAATAGAATCTCATAAATATATTCTCTATTAAAACTTTTGATAAATATAAAAATACTCTTTCACTTTTGAAAACATTTAAAACATTTTATTTCTAAAATCATGCATCAACATTTATCATCCAAAGTTATAGGCTAAAGCTATAACTTTGAACATAAAATCTCTCGAATGGAATAGTTACCGAATGACGACCTATACTATCTAATCTTCACAAAGATCTTCAGTATACGGATCATCTCTTCATCTTGATCACAAAGACCCTCCATCTTGAGTCTTGTGTTATTTGAGGTAGATCTTGCTTGAAGCGATTTTCTTTAAAGTTATGACTGAGTAGCTATAACTTCCATGTAAACTTCCAAAGTTATTCCTGAAGTTGTTATAACTTTGTCTCACAGACTTTGTCAAAGTTATGCCTGAAGTTCTTATAACTTTGATCTTTCTTCTCATAATTGTTGCTAGCTATAATAAGACTAAAGCACACAATTACACGCATATGATATATCGAGTAAAGCACATTATCACGTAAACACATGTCATTATCAAAACTATAAAATTGGTCCAACAAATTCCCCCTTTTTGATGATGACAAGTCTCTTATGATTTCCTCTTAACATTGTGACTAAGTATGGTTCCCCCTCAACAAAACACTCCAAAGTTATAGCAACTTTGATCGCAAGAACATAACAACTTAGCCAAAGTTATAACTTGAAAGACTTTAAGAGATAACGAGTCTTGACAAGGAGCAAGCTTAAGCAAAGACTCAAATCATATCATTTCTTCCCCCTCTTGGCATCATTGAAAAGACAAGAACAAGGATATAAAATGACTAGAATAACATACTCCAAGGCAAGAAATAGATATGCAAAATACGCAATATTAAACGATATATAACAAGCAAAATCAAATATCAAATGTCAATAAAAACTACAAACCACAATAATATTGTTAGTTGCCATTAGGGCCGAATTGGATAGAGTATATAAAGTCAGAATGGGCCAAATGGTTAAGTAGTTTAAGAAACAAACAAGCTAAGATAAGAAGATCAAAGCATATTGGGTTGGCGGATGATGTTGGGGTCAATGTAATCGGGTCGGGTGCAGTACTGAAGAGTAGAAAGGCGATCAAGGCACGTCGACACATGGGTAGCTTGGGCGGTGAGGCATACATCGAAGTTTCGAACCTTCAAATAAGGAGCCTCCGTTGCATCAAATATAGTGTGCATCCCCTCACGCATTTCCGAACCCCTTTTCACCAATGCACCTCCTTGGCTCACCAAGAATTGCATCCGATCCCGTTGCCTAAACATGTCTTGTCGAATATCAACAACATTCCTCTCTAATTTGGCTAGGCAACCATCAACACCCGTCATCCAAGACCTCAACTCACTACTTACACCCGACCCACCACGGTCACGGGTGGAGCTAGTGGACCCCCTTGCCACGGTTTGAACAACCTTGTCCACCACCGCATCAATTTTCTTATCTTGCGCATCAAGGCGCTCCATTACTTTACCCATAAACACATCTAACTTAGATTTGAGCCCCGAAAAGTCAGCCACCACCGGTTTCACCATATCCGAACCACCCTTTGTCATAAACATCAATTCCGGACCACAAGCCTCCAATTTCATAAATTTCAAAAACGTATCACACATATAATCCTTTAAGGTAACACCATAACTATCCAAATCAACAACCCCTTTCGACTCAAGAAGCCGTGACACCCACATCCCATATGGTAAATCAAGGGTCGAATAAATTTTGTCCGCGGTTACCGAAAAAGCAGTTTGTGAAGTACGAGAAAAGACAAGGAAAGCAAGATTAACCCGGTTACCCTCCAACCAATTTTTCACAACCAACATCTCATAACAAGCAATTTTATCCTGTCCTCCCCGACGCGGAATAACGGTGTTCCACAAAAAAATCAACATAAACTTTAATTTTGGGGACACATTCCCCGCCAAAAAACAACTAGATAAAGTAGCCCCATCATCAAAATACCTCTTTACCTCCAACTAAGCCGGGTCCGACAGTTCCTCCCATGACGTATGATGCGTGTATTTTATATAGACTTTCTAGTCCATTTATTGCACGCATTTCTGTGTCATTTAGGTGATATTATATCACTATATGCCCCTATTTGGCTACTTTGTACTTTCATTACTATTTTGTAGGTACAAGCTGTGTAGTAGCGGAAACCGAGCCAAAACAGTCCACTTTGCATGCATTTAGGAGAATGGAAGGAACGGAACAGAAGCTCTTGCATGGGAAAGCGTGAAACCGCTCGCAATCAAGTCCAAAGCCATGTCCAACACTGCACGATAGGCCAAAAGACCTCGATCGATTATATATTTGGTCGATCGAGGAGCGTTGAGGAGAAAAGTTGCTCGATCGAGCTGCCCTGTGCTCGATCGAGTAGTAGCTGCTGAAAAGTTGCTCGATCGAGTAGAATTGTTACTCGATCGAGTGATTTCCTCCAATAAAGTCCTCGATCGAGTGGTTATTTCCCTCGATCGAGTAGAATCTATCATGGGCCTTAAGTCCATAGCTTAATTAGGGTTTAAGAGTCGTGTTTTGCATTATATAAACTCTTATTCATCGTCATTAGCATTATTGAGATCCGGAGTCATTAGGACTCAGAACCATTAGGGTTCGGAATCATAGACATTAATCTTCCTTTAGTTTTCTGAACTTTTAATCTTTGGTTTGCATTCGGGTTTATCGACGTGGAGTTGTTCTTTACGCCGGATTTGCTAAGATTGTAAACTTCTTCTTTTCTCTCTACCTTAATCTTTGTTTTAGTCTTAATCATTGTTTACTCTTCCTAATTGCTGCTGCGTTATTATTCGTGCTTGTTAATTACGATTCTATTATGTCTATCGTCATATGTTTAATCGTCTTAGTTAGCATCGTTAATAACATGAGTAGCTAATTCTCTTGTATGTTGGGATGAGGGAAACTGTAGTAGAGGCATGTTAGGATAGATTATTTTAGTTAGTCTTGAATATGAGAATCAGTTTAAGCAATTTAATTGAGGTTTAGTCGAATGAGTGCACGCAGGAGACTAGGCTAGGTAGTTAACCCCGACCTGGATCGAGAGATTGGAAGGGAAGGCTTGCTTAGAATTGATAGGTGACTCCTAAGAGGACGAGAGTTAATTAGGAAAATCCCTAGGGTGGTTTGAGACCGAGAGGAGAAAACCATTGCCCTTCTCATTGATAGATTGACTGACTTAGTTGACCCGTAGATGCCGATATTGCAGTAGACCGAATCCTAGCATATTTTTCTTTATCTGATTTATTTCATATTTATTTCCTCCTTTATTTCTCTTCCTTAATCTTATTTAGTTTAGTTTAAAACCTTTTCAAACCCCCAGATTGTTACTGACAGATTTAAATTACAGTTAGATAGTTTCCTCCCTGTGGAGATCGACCCTACTTCCGCTATCTTCTTAGTTAGTAGATTTAGGTTTTATTTTTGGTGTATAACGACCACATCAAATTTTCGCGCCGTTGCCGGGGAGGCAATTTAATTTTCTGTTATTTATTTCTGTCTCGTCTTAAGGAATTTCTAATTCCTTAAGACTGTTCTTATCTTTTCTCTCTAGTTGTGTATGCGCAGGTAGAGAAGGATAGATAAGACTCTTCAGGAGGAAGACTTGAGTACTCCTGATTACGTCTTCGACAGTTTTATTTTCATGGAAGATTCGACTGTTGAGACTACCGTGATAGCGAAGATGCCTAACATTGTTAGTCACTCCGAGCCCACCGCTGCACGTATACCCCAGGGATTGTGGAAAAAGAAGTCAGAAATTACCACAGCTGAGGGTACTTCCGTAATTCAAAGGCCTGACGGTGGCCTTGTCACGGAACTATTGGGTTACTAGCCGGGTTTGCAACCCCGTGCAACTTGTAAAAACAATCTTTTGCGTTTTCGTTAGACAATTAGACTACTACGTGATAATCCGTAGTTTAGACAATTTATTTTTCCTTCTAGACTATCTTTTGGTATTTCTTTGGGTATCGGTTTGTATTGTTTTTGCAGGAAAGTGAAGCGGAAATCAATCGCCACAAGGCGAAGAAAAAAGACCTCGATCGAGTGGCATGTAATTCGATCGAGGGGAATTCAAAACAAACAAGTAAACTGAGGGTCATCAAAAGAAGACCACTCGATCGAGTAAACCAGAACTACTCGATCGAGCAGTCTTGTCTAACAAAAGTCCTCGATCGAGTAGAACTTCTACTCGATCGAGCAAACTAACATTTATAAGAGAAGTCTTCGATCCCCTTTCAATTTACTCGATCCCAATTCCCCTTTTGTTCTTCATCTTTCGATTTTTCTGCATAATCTTACGTGCCATTCGTGTTAGTATCCAAATTAATTGTGGACAGAGGCAACTGATGGGAGACGGTGATGTTAGCTCCCCAGTTTGATGCTGGTTTAAGGAAGCTTTGTTTTGTGAGTTGTTTCTGTTCCTTTTGTTTTTCCATTCTTCATATATATTTCGTTCATTAGGAACATGAATTAGGTTGTTTTTTTTCCCTTTCCCTTATATGCTTTGTGCTATAGCCAATGAGGACATTGTCTGTTTTGGTTTGGGGAAGTGTTTTACATCCTTTTGCGTCTGCATTTGCATTTGTATTGCATTCACGTTTACAATTCATGTTAATTAGAAAAATTTGAAAAAATCAAAAATATCACGTTTATTTTTGCATATAGTTGAGTCGGATTGGAGTCTTGTTCATGATGAAATTGCACTACAAGTCTATTTTATGCTATTCCTTGCACCTTTCTTGAGTTATTTAGTAAAATCGAAATAGTGAACTACTGAATTTTGTCTTGGAATTTAATTTTGATTATTAGACTTGACTCAACTTTTTGGCAAACTACTTATATATTCTGAGTTTTAGAGCCTATAACTGGTGACATCTATGACCAGTTCATCTAGGAATGAGAGTAGTTACTCCCCACATCTTGTGTCATTCGCTTGTATATGAATTTTGATTTCTTATTGCCTGCACGCATTGGGTTTGTGGTCGGTATTACGTGTTTTGAGAACTTTTGTATCTCCCTTTTCCTCATTTAATTTACCCCATTAACTCCACATAAAGCCATACCTGCATGTTGCCCTTAACTACATCCTAAACTAAGCCTACCTTTGTCGAGCTAGTTTAGTAGTCGAGGTATATTCTACCGTTGTGTCAGTTTTTGGCTCGTTTCATTGATTGGAGTGGGTTTTTTGTGAGAAGAAGAAGAGAAGTGCTTAATAGTGCCTCGTTCGAGCAGATTTTAGCTCGATCGTGCAGATTTTGTGTTTTTGTGCCTCGATCGAGTGACTCATTCTACTCGATCGAGAGGTTATTCCTCGATCAGCCATGAAAAGAAAAAGAAAAGAAAAGAAAAGAAAATGAAAAAATAATGAGAAAAAAATAATTGGTTGAAGGTTCTGTTATCTACACCTCCTATGCGTATCATTATTTTGTTGAGGTGTTATTTGGGATTTGTGTTGTTTATGCCTAGATTTGGTAATGCATCGAGCTTAATTTTGATAGTTGGAAGATGGAACGAGTTCTATTGCGGTCTTGTTAGGAACTAGCTTGGCTATTCACCCTCACATTTCCATTAATTATTTTGCCCCTTCTTACCAATTAGCCTCACATATCCATATTTTTGCAAATGTTCGGCACGTGATTGTCCTTGAACGGTGGTTATGCGTGTGTACGGTGCTTGAATCATCTTTCATGTTAGTTAGCAATGCATGTTGTGTCGGTCGTAGTCTAGGTGAGTGACTATATTTTCTTCTCTCTTTCTTATACCTATTTACTTACCATTTGCTTGTTGAGAGAAGAGTGACCCGTGAGAGTCCGAATTTGGTTGAGTCTTGCAAGGTCGAAAGTCTAATTTATTTCCAAGATTGTATAAATTCGTTCACTTTCGTATTAAGCTTTGTAGCGATTGAATGAGTGCATTAAACTGTTTAGTATTGACTTGTAGCTAGCTCTGAGACTTGCTCCATTCCCTTAGGTTTATTTTGTTCCATATAGCTGCATTTAGTTTGCTTGAGGACAAGCAAAGGTTTAGTTTGGGGAAGTTTGATGCGTGTATTTTATATAGACTTTCTAGTCCATTTATTGCACGCATTTCTGTGTCATTTAGGTGATATTATATCACTATATGCCCCTATTTGGCTACTTTGTACTTTCATTACTATTTTGTAGGTACAAGCTGTGTAGTAGCGAAAACCGAGCCGAAACAGTCCACTTTGCATGCATTTAGGAGAATGGAAGGAACCGAACAGAAGCTCTTGCATGGGAAAAGCGTGAAACCGCTCGCAATCAAGTCCAAAGCCATGTCCAACACTGCACGATAGGCCAAAAGACCTCGATCGATTATATATTTGGTCGATCGAGGAGCGTTGAAGAGAAAAGTCCTCGATCGAGCTGTCCTGTTCTCGATCGAGTGGTAGCTGCTGAAAAGTTGCTCGATCGAGTAGAATTGTGACTCGATCGAGTGATTTCCTCTAATAAAGTCCTCGATCGAGTGGTTATTGCCCTCGATCGAGTAGAATCTATCATGGGCCTTAAGTCCATAGCTTAGTTAGGGTTTAAGAGTCGTGTTTTGCATTATAGAAACTCTTATTCATCGTCATTAGCATTATTGAGATCCGGCGTCATTAAGACTCAGAACCATTAGGGTTCGGAATCATAGACATTAATCTTCCTTTAGTTGTCTGAACTATTAATCTTTGGTTTGCATTCGGGTTTATAGACGTGGGGTTGTTCTTTACGCCGGATTTGCTAAGATTGTAAACTTCTTCTTTTCTCTCTACCTTAACCTTTGTTTTAGTCTTAATCATTGTTTACTCTTCCTAATTGCTGCTGCGTTGTTATTATTCGTGCTTGTTAATTACGATTCTATTATGTCTATCATCATATGTTTAATCGTCTTAGTTAGCATCGTTAATAACATGAGTAGCTAATTATCTTGTATGTTGGGATGAGGGAAACTGTAGTAGAGGCATGTTAGGATAGATTATTTTAGTTCGTCTTGAATATGAGAATCAGTTTAAACAATTTAATTGAGGTTTAGTCGAATGAGTATACGCAGAAGACTAGGCTAGGTAGTTAACCCCGACCTGGATCGAGAGATTGGAAGGAAAGGCTTGCTTAGAATTGATAGGTGACTCCTAAGAGGACGAGAGTTAATTAGGAAAATCCCTAGGGTGGTTTGAGACCGAGAGGAGAAAACCATTTCCCTTCTCATTGATAGATTGACTGACTTAGTTGACCCGTAGATGCCGATACTGCAGTGGACCGAATCCTAGCATATTTCTCTTTATCTGATTTATTCCATATCTATTTCTTCCTTTATTTCTCTTCCCTTTAATCTTATTTAGTTTAGTTAAAACCATTTCAAAACCCCCCAGATTGTTACTTGCAGATTTAGATTTCAGTTAATTAGTTTCCTCCCTGTGGAGATCGACCCTACTTCCGCTATCTTCTTAGTTAGTTGACTTAGGTTTTATTTTTTGTGTATAACGACCACATCAAATTTTGGCGCCGTTGCCGGGGAGGCAATTTAATTTTCTGTTATTTATTTCTGTCTCGTCTTAAGGAATTTCTAATTCCTTAAGACTGTTCTTATCTTTTCTCTCTAGTTGTGTATGCGCAGGTAGAGAAGGATAGATAAGACTCTTCAGGAGGAAGACTTGAGTACTCCTGATTCCGTCTTCGACAGTTTTATTTTCATGGAAGATTCGACTGTTGAGTCTACCGTGACAGCGAAGATGCCTAACATTGTTAGTCACTCCGAGCCCACCGCTGCACGTATACCCCAGGGATTGTGGAAAAAGAAGTCAGAAATTACCACAGCTGAGGGTACTTCCGTAAGTCAAAGGCCTGACGGTGGCCTTGTCACGGAACTATTTGGTTACTAGCCGGGTTTGCAACCCCGTGCAACTTGTAAAAACAATCTTTTGCGTTTTCGTTAGACAATTAA
>JAIUZE010003308.1:0-35109 GCA_022085475.1 Heliosperma pusillum | reverse complement strand
CCTACTTGAAGAAAATCGTCGATTAGGAGCCTCCTCTTCTTACCCTAGGGCGGGAAGAGGAGCTAGCTCGTCCAGCCCTAGGGTCAGAAGAGTTGGTTCCTCTTCTGGCCCTAGGGTGGGAAGAGGAGTCATCTCTTTTGTAGTATTTTCGATTTTAAAAAAAAAAAATATTACGAGTAATTAAATCCGCTAACATACCTCTTCATGTTCGTTACGAGCTTGATTATTTTTGGAATCGTTATTATCCGTCATTGTAACCGTCTCAACAAACCGTCTTTGTCTTTTTAGTCAAATCATCTTTTTTTTAGTGAAATCGTCTTTTTTTTTGAAAAAAAAATTAACTTAGTGAGAGAAAGTGGGTAAGTGGTAATTTTTTTATGACAAGGGCAAAGTTGGTAGTTCGTTAGTAATTTATCGACGATAATTAGTAATGTTTCGAAGATTTTTAGCAGCACCCTATGTTTTGGCATGTAAGGCGAACCGTGACGCTTGTACTCAGGTGGTACACTTTTATCGTCTGTGTGGTATTCTCATTGCTATAACTCAACTTTACCCGAAAGCATTTTTAAAATAATGCTAAAAAATTAAGTATATGTTGTTTTGGGTCAGGTTTAAAACTATTTATCAAAATGATGTCCACGTAGGTTCGAATTTCGCGAACCAAAAACACGGAGGAAACACGCCATTGGCAATGTCGTGTTTCTAGTGAGTAAGAAAATGAAAACTTACAAAAATGGACTAAAAGTAAACACGCTATTGGGAATGACGGGTTATCTTGAAGAGACACGCCATTTCCATTGGCGTGTCTGTGAGCAGTAGATTTTTTTAAAAAAAAAAATTAAAGACACGTCATTCCCAACGGCGTGTTTGTTCCGTGTTTGTCCGTGTTTCATGTTTTGAAAACTCGAACTTATGTGGATACCATTTTGACAAATAGTGTTGAACGCGACCCAAAACGACAAATACTTATTTTTTTAGCATTATTTTAAAAACGTAATTGCTCTTTCATGGACACATTTTACTCTTTCATGGACTCTTTTCCATAATTTTTCCATAACATACCCTTGTTCTAAAAAAAACTCTCTCTTTCTCTTTTCCTCTTTCACTCAAAAATTAATCATAACATTTAACAAATTCGTCAATTATGCATCTTAATCGTCAATTGAATGAATAATAATTGTAATTTTTATTAGTTTTACTTAATAAAATCAATTTTTTGTATCAAATTAGTTAAGATACATATTCAATTAGGTTGAACTTCTAGAATTAGGGTTTTATATGGGAAGGGGTGGTTTGATGGTGGTGGTGGTTAAGGTGGGTGCAGCTGGTCGCGAAGGAGTGGGGAAAGTGGCGGGGGTCGGGTAGGGAGGACCGAGGGAGGCTGAGGTGGGGGTTGCGAGTGAGATGTGAGATGTGCAGGCGGCGGCGACGGCGGTGACAAAGTGGCGACGACGAAAGCGTGTCTGGGAGGATCGGATAGAGGTGGTGGGCAGAGGTATAGAAGGGCGTGTGGTGGTGGCGGTGGCGGGAGCAGGAGTTATGGAAGGTGGTGGTGTCGGAATTGGTGGCTGGTGTGGTGGCTCGTGGTGGTTGCGAGTGAGATGTGCCAAATGATGGTTGGCAGCGACAGTGGTGGTGGTCTGATGGGTGGTGGTGGTCTGATGGGTGGTGCTAGGGTGTGTATTGAAAGAGAAGAAATTGGTCTGGTACAATGTTTGAGAGAGAGAGGTGGATGAAATGAAAAGGGCAAAGTTGGAAAACATGTCCATAATTGAGTAAATCATGTTCATGAAAGAGCAAGACCCTTTAAAAATACTTTCCTTCCTCTCAATTTGGGGAAAAACTTGTAACCTTTATTTTTTTTTTTTCATTTAATCAACCTGTTTACCTAAGCAATTACCGCATAACCTACATTTATTTATCAAAAGGTAGATCAACTTCTCTTCTTCTACCTTGCATATTCATTCTCCTTAGTTGAAGTCATAATTACAAGTGTGTTATTCAAGACTTTTTTTTGATCTAATTAATTTTGTTTCTTTACAATTTAGTAGCTGAATTTAAATTTGATTTCATTTGTTGTGCTTATACTTTATTTGAAAGCATCAATTTCTTAAACTTTAAACCTAATTTTCGAAGATTCAATTGGTTGATTTTTGTGGATTTAATCTTTTTAGGATAGAGAACACTTATAATACAGACTTGAAGCTTCATTGTGGTGGTTATTTTACAAGGAATGAAGGTATAATTGAGTACCTTGTACTACTTACCGAGAATTTGAGTTGTAAATTGAGTTATTTCATGCTAGTGGCAATGGATGTAAACAAGAAAAAAGGAGAGAAATTGACTATACTAAATGAATAATAGAACTGATATAAGAGAATAATAGAGATGATTAATAAAAAATACAAATGTTAGATGAAGGGATAATATTAAAATAGAGGGAAGGGGTAAAAAAGGAGATGAAAATTCAAATTGAATGGCTTATATTGAATTATTGACTATTATCACTTAATTATGAGATTTTGATAATGTTTTCAAATCGAAGTGGAAAAGGCTTATGAAAAGCACGGATTTTAGAGTAAGACGGTTTCACCCCGTAAGCTCGGTCCTATTCTAGAAAAACTCACTCATTTATTGTTGTTGGTAAAAGAGTATATTGCTTATAAAAATGGATTGTCTCACACTGTGAGACCGTCTCAATGTCTCACGCAAGATTTACCGCATGAAAAATAATCGTAGTTAGGTCCTGTTCTTTTGGACTTAAAGCCACTCCTTTAAGTTCAGTTCAGCTTCTATAAGTTCAGTTCAGAAAAGTTTAGCAAAATTAAGTTCAGTTCAGTTCAGCTCTTATAAGTTCAATTCAACTCTTATAAGTCCAGTTCAGCTCCTATAAGTTCAGCTCATATACGTTCAGTTGAGAAAAGTTCAACAACTTTAACTTAACATATACAAAATTATTTATGTTAGACTTGTTAACATCTTATTAAATTAAAATTAACATAATTTATAAAATAAGACAATCCCGTAAGACGATCCACTTTTATATGTGAAATAAGCTATTCATTTAATGCTAATATATGAGTTGTCTTTCATATATTAGGATTGTCTCACATTGTGAGACCGTTTTACGTTATTTATTGTTAAATTAACTAGTTATATACCATTTATTTATTTATGCCTTCAAGTTAAATTGATGGTCATTTTATAGTTAGCGTCCTAAATTTTTTTAATAACAATAATATTTGGTTAAATGTACAACTATATTATTAGGATAAATATTTGGCAAGAATGATGGAGATGAAAAAAAGAGAAGAGGAAAAGGTTTAAATGAAAATATATATGATTACAAAAAAGATGTAATAAGTGTAACATAATACTTTTTCTCATTCAGACCAAAGGTATCATTGAGCTTTTTGCACTATTCATGGGTGTGGAGAATCTTTGGTATTATTCCTAATATATAAGAGAAAATATAGTCATGCGAGATCTTGTTTGAATCATCATTATGAATACTACAAAAATATCAAATTATTACTCCCTCCTATTCAATGTATTCTCCCCCTTTCATTTTGGCTCTTAGATTAAGGAAATGAATTTTGACCACACAAAACACACTACCCCACACACAAATGAATTTAGACCACACAAAACACACTACCCCACATCCAAAAAAGGAAATAGGGAATAAAACATGAATAACCGAAAAAGAAAATAGGGAAGAATACCATGAATAGAATGGAGTATAATTTTTAATAATGTATAACTAAAGATATTCACGTTGCAAAACGCGTCTCGACAAGTGTGAAAAACCCAATGTTACCTTTGGTGTGATGGGAGGGAGTATATAAGAGGAAAATTTATTATCTTATTTTGTATTTTAGACCAAATATATTTTTTTGTCAATAATATCTTTAAAAAGTGTAATAATAATAATATTAATAAAATTAATAAATTAATTTAAGTTAACTTCATATCATATAAGTTAACTTCAAAAACGTTCCGCTCCTATATGTTTAGTTCAGAAAAATTTAGCTCCTATAAGTTAGAATAATTGAGCTCCTATAAATTCTGTTCAGAAAAATTAAGCAAATTTCACCATAAAAATAAATTATTAGAAGATAATAGCGGAAAATAAAGTGTAATTATCCATAGAAATTAGAGTTAAACGTAATTCTTACTCTTCTTCTTCGATAAATCTGCTTGTGAAGTCAAGTACTATCAATCAATCATCAAACCCTAATTATTCACATATCTACGTTCATCATCGCACTACTAATACCACTACTATAAGGTAATATTTTCTTCTTTTCAATTTCAATTTCAATTTCTCTTTGTTTTTCTTGTCTGTATTATTATTTTAACTGGAAGCTAAATGTTGTTGGATTAATTGTTCAAAATGTAGCGAATTTTAATGATGAATCGCAAATCAAGTTGTTGCGGAATATGCGAGAACTCTAATATTCCTTCAATTTGTACTATTTGCGTTAATTACAGGTATTTGTTTTTGTTTTTTTTAATGGAATTCAGCTTTAATTTGTGTGATTTCTGATTCTAGGGTTCTTTAAGCAACGAATTTGGCGAATTTTATGAGGTTAATTAATATTTTGTTTTTGTTTTTACTGTCAATTGAGTTCAGATTGAATAATTATTACACTTTGCTTAAATCGTTAAAGGGTCGTCGTGATCAACTCTACTCGATGCTTGCAGAGGAGTTAGGGGCAAAGGTTTGATTTTTATCATTGTTTGTTGGTTAATTGTTTTGTTTTTTAATTGATTTGTTGTGAATTATCATATTGTCGAAATCTCAAACTCTTATCATCTAGTTTTTTAGATGGAATGCGTGTATAATATGCGCCATCATATGTCGTGCATTTAGGGCAGTGGTGTAGCTGGAAAATTTGGGGTGTGCATTTTTAAGTGTAAATTCAAGCGAGGTTTTAAATGTAAATTGGAGAACTCACATTTGGTACCGAAACCTTTGGGGTATTGTAATCCTACTTCCTAGAATATACCTTAGTCGCTGATTCAGGGATTGTTCAAAGCATTTTTAGATGGAATGTCTGTATAATGTGCGCCATCATATGTCGTGCATTTAGGGTAGTGGCGTAGCTGGAAAATTCGGGGTGTGCGCTAAAGTGTAAATTCAAGAACAGTCGAAATAAAATTAGCGAGGTCTTATATGTAAATTGGAGAACTCACATTTGGACTGATTTGGTACCGAAACTTAAGGGGTATTGCAATCCTACTTCCTAGAATATGCCTTAGTTGCTGATTCAGGGATTGTTTAAAGTATCTTACATTGAGATTTGTGAGTAAAAGCATTTGTATAGGCGTATTCCGCGTTGTAGTTGCTTGAGTCGTTATGGTTTTTATGGAATAATATTGATTATGGATGTCACTTGTGAATTGTGATAAGCCTGCATATTATCAGATGATGGAATAAGAAGTTTGTAGCAATTTTTTCTCATGTATGTCGTTTAACATTCATTTCTGTTAGAGTAGAAAGTAATCGGTCTCTTTCCTAAATTAAAATATTGCAGTTGAAAGGGGAAGAATCCTGGTCAATGTAAAAATATTGGTAATTCAGATTGTCTGAAAAAAAAAATTGTAATTTGGTTGCAAATACCTTGTAGACTTAAGTTATTTTTCTTCCATTGTCCTGTATATTTATTTGTATGATGGAATCATAAACATTATGTGTTCTCTTAATTCAAGCGTAGGAATCAAGAATTTGTGAATTTTAGTTGTTATGCATCAGGGAAAGGCAGATAAGCAGCTTAATTGGAAAATTTCTCAAAATGAGAAGATCTATGGGCTCAAAGAGAAGCTTCGCGATAGAAGAGAACAACTACAGCATGGTTGGGCGGGCCCTTTTTTGTTTTTATGCATCTAACTATGAGCTATTTACTTTTATCCCCTATTTATAACGAAGTGATAAAATTATAGAGATTTTATTTTTGGCAGCCAAGACTAAACTTGAAAAGATGTCTAATGATCTCAAAGTCAGATATGGGTTGCTTGATTCTTCTAAAAATATGGTAAACCTGCATTTAAGTATTTTAAGTTTCTTTTGTTAGTTCAGTTTCTGTGTTTTGGTTCTTAATTCTTTGTTATGCCAATTAGGCAATTAGTGTCGACTGTCCCCAAATTAGTTTGGTTTTCATTGTATAGGGTGTCTGGTTGTTGTATTAATATTCTTGGCATAACTTTTCCATTGTGCTTCTTTTCTTCAGCTTGCGAAACATCGTGTTGAACAATTGGAGAAATCTTATCCTAATTGGATATATACACAGAGCCTAGGATATGTAAGTGTTCCCACCTGACCTTATCCTTTGTGGTTGACACTCCTGCCACGTATTTGCAATTTTGTAAGTTTGAAGGCTTCTGATGCTCCATCTTGACTATAAACTGCAGATGGCAATAACCTCAGAAAGGTTACATAAACAATCAGTTGTTGTTAAACAGATCTGCAAATTGTTCCCACAACGTAGGGTATGCTTCTTGGAAAATTGTACACCGTATAACTTATGTTGCATTTCTGCATGTATATGTTGTCCGTATGTTTGCTTTATTATCCATGATAGTTTAGTGAGATTAAATTGTAGGCTTCCCCCTAGACAGTGGATTATAAATGTCAGCTAATATAAATTTTGTCTGGCTGTTGCTAGCTCAGTTTTTTTTGTCAATTACTCCTTCCTAGTCTGCAATTTATTCCCTTTTCTTTTGGACACATGAGATAAGCAAGGAGTAAAACATGGACACATTTCCCTTAAACCCTCACCAAATTTGTCCTCCTTTATCATCCCTGGCACACCACAACCCCCACCGAAATCGGTGCACCACCCCTACATCCAATCCCATTTCAACCGCACCATTACCACACCCTAGATCACCACCACATTCAACCTAATCGTGCCACATCACCACCAAAAACAATGTTAATGTCAAGAGGACCAACACCATTTTTCAAAGGTCACCTACCTATGTTGCCCGCAGTCGGTTAGAAGTATCCGACATGGGTGCGTGTCCAAGTGTCCGATTCGTCTAATTTATGAAAAAAAATTATGTTCTTGGTCTAAAATGAAGTGTCAGAGTCTCCTATCCACGGCCGATTGTCGAATGTCCGACACAGGTACGGAAGAGGGTAAAGTCGCGTACTCTAAATCAAAGCAAACCTAGCTCAGCCATAAGGAGGCGGTAATAGTCTATTTGCTAATGTAATAATTTGTCTTAAGGTAACAATTTCCGGGGTTTTGCTTGGTTTGCTACAACTAATTGCAATGGAATTAAAAGACAAATTCAATAATATTAAAAGGTCTAGGGATCAGGTTTACTAGGTATGTTATTAGGGGATGCAAGTTACTCAATCAAAAGGTGAATTAAGTCGAGTAAGTTGTTTAAGGTCATAAGATCGATCGGCTCTAGTATGCCCTTTAGATCTAGATTTAACAGGCGGTCGTTATTATTAAACTAGTCTATTCAATTGTCGCAGCCTTTATTAGTCTTAACCCGTTGGTGATAATCCTAATTTACAAGACTAATTAATCGACTTGATCTGTAAATCAATTAACTAGAAGTAGACAACATTTGAATAACTTATGCAATTTAACCATCAATTCATTAATTAACCCCCTTCTAATAACCTAGATCCCCTTTACCCTAGATTAAATACTTAGCTACTCATACTAATATGATTTACAACAGTAATATAAAGATTAAGTATAACTAAAGGCATAAAAAGATGATAACAAAACAATTACGAAATAAGAATTTAAATTATTGAAAAAAAGTAAAGATTAAAGATTAATGAAATAAAGGATTCAATGAATCAAAGAGCGAAGTTGCGTAGATCTCTAGCTGAAACTAATCTAAGAGTTTTTTTTCTCTAAGAATTCTAAACAGTAAAAAGCGTATCCTAAGTCAAGTTTTGTATTTATATTAAACATAAATCGACTTTAAGAAAGCTAACGATATAAGTTCATTCATCGAGTTCCGAGGCCACCGATTGAGTTGGGTGTTACTTGATCAACTTTTCTCTTCTTTTCTCTTCCATTCTTCCTCGGTTCTCGTGCATATCTTCTAGTTCTCCGTCTTGCCGACTCCGCGGTGCTGGACATGTACATCATTCATTTGTTCCTCGAATGCATCCAATATGCATTTAAACACGAAATAGCGGAAGTATCGACATTCTAGCAAATAACGGCATCTAATGACATAATTAATCACAAAAACCATCACAAAAGTTATTAAAAGGAGGCATAAACATGTATATAATTATGACTCATCAGATACGCGAGGTAATATTGAAACCTCCGAGCAACATAGCCAACCACAATGTCTGTCTGCCACCCTCACCGTCGAAAACCCTTCCCTATCTCCTAGTCCCGGCTGCCCACCTCATCCCGATGCTCCTTTTGCTGGACCTCTTATTGTATGTGCTCACCTTGACACACCTGAAAATTGAAAATTAGGCGCCTAGACCTGGGCAGTAACAACAAGAAGGCTGGAGGTGGTCCAACGTGACTCCTGCGGTTGCTTGAGTTGTGTTAGTGTGGTGGAGTGCGGTTTAAAGGGTGATGAAGAGCTTTCTAGATGCATTTTTTGGGGTGGGGTGGTCTAGAGTGAGGGGAGGTTAATATGGTGGTCTGATTAAGGGTGGAACAGTATCTGTGGTGGTGGAGTGGGACAGTTCAGATAGTGGTTGAGAGTGTTTCAGGCAAAGAGGTGGGGGTGTTTGTGGTGGTGCGAGTTAAGAATGAGGTAAGACTGTAGCTTAATTGGAGGGGAAGTGCTGTCGATGGAGGGTGAGGGCCTGAGGCCTGAGGGGATGGGACTGAGGTGTTAGGAGGGTGTCTGTTTTGAGGGTATTCTTGTTCATGTATGTTCAATTTTATGTCCTAAAAATGAAACAGGGAAGATTAGCTAATTAAGCACAAAAAGGAAATAGGGAAGATTAGCTAACTAAGCTCAAAAGGGAAATAGGGAAGAAAACAAAGACTAGGAGGGAGTATGTAAAAATTATTACTATACTATGTCTATCTGTCTTCGGAGTTAAATGGCCGATGATGATGTTGAAATTTGTATGCAGTCACAATGGCACATGATTTTCTTCAACTACTACACTTGTTTAAAATTTTAGGGATTTTCTGGATGGTACAATGTTTTTTTCTTTTTCCACGTGGTACCCCTCGTTTTTTAAAAACATCATTGCTACCCCTAAATTTTGTAAATTGTTCATGAAATACCCTAATATATAAATTTTGAGGTTTTTTAACAGTCAAATTTTATAAAGAATATATGTTTAAGATTTGATTAAACGGTATTTATGATATTGTTTGGCAAGTTTCGCTAAACATTAATAGAAAGTGCATAAAATGAACATTTAAAAAAGACGGGTTAGAACATTTGGTGTATTTTAAGAAATTTTCATTAAGTTTAGGGGTACCCATGATGTTTTTTCAAAAGATGAAGGGTATCATGTAGAATTAAAAAAATACGAGGGTACCATGTAGGAAAAACCCCTCGATGCTTCTACAATTGTCTGGTGAAGTGAGAATTAAACCTATGTTTCACCTATTTGACGACTACTTTTCTCTCTTCCAGCCGCCTTTGTAGCTAACCTCAGTCTAGATTGTTTCTTCAGTCTAGAAGGTTTCTTATTAAAAGCCATCTGGTAGCAGAAGGGCCAAAAACTGTTTTCTTCATTCCAAATTCATGCCAAAGTTTCTGTTGAATCATTGAAGGAGACCTTTGTGGTATAACTTTGCACAGGATTATTTACTTAAACATATGAATATTTAATAACTTGGTTTGCCAGTCTTATTCAGTTTGCCTCGTTTATTTATGACATCTTATATTAGAGAAAGGAAACTTGTATTTATTGTACATTTGCTCATGTGCTTGGTTTGGACTACATAATGCATAATGAAATCTGTTCCAAGTGGTTGGTGTCTTGGTGATATGTTATTATTGTTGTTATTTTATTCTGAAAATTTGCCCATTTCCCTTTAGGTAAAAGTTGAACATGAGAAGAGTGACGGCTTTAATGGTCAATATGATGTAATTTGCAATGCCCGCTTGCCACGTGGCTTAAATCCTCATTCTGTTCCTGCAAAGGAGCTTGCAGCATCACTGGGGTATATTTATTGATACATATTTTGGTCCTATACATTGTATAGTTGTAGGCTTTAATGTTTTCTATTCAACCAACGCCCTTTATCTTTATTTTGTAGGTAAAGACAAATTTAAACATATCAGAACTTATAAATGAACAAAAAGAAGGCTACTGAAAAATTACCTACTATTTGCTTTCACTATTACTGAAAATTTGACTTGGCATGCACTTTTATGAAATACGAAAGATTACATCTATACTGGACAAAAGATTGGCACCAGAAGATGAGTTATAAGTTTTGTACTGTTCCTCCAACTACGATGCTTCATTTAATAGGGCGTACCGGCTTAGCATATATGTATATCAGTATATGCAGAATTTCTTATTATTGTAATCAACACTCCTTTTAGATCTGCAGATTTTAATGCATATGGTTTGTCTAGTACTGCATGGGCACTAGACTAAGTGACGGTAGCTTAAATCTTATTACTCTATGTCTCTATTGAAGAGTTGCTTTCTTTGTCAATTCTCATAGATTTAAAATTTTTGTGCTAGCTGATAAGGAATAGTGTCTTATAAAATCACTGGCTGGATATATCACACAGTTCAACAACTTATACTAATAATATTATAATCCATGTGTTAGTAAGTTGATATACTTCAACATCACCTAGAGCAAAACTTAGACGGATTTTATTTTCTAAAACCTAATCACTAATTTAGTTCACGTTCATGAGTGTGTCTACACCTCTCCAAACACTCTTCTAGGGCACTTCAGCTAGGTTTGTTGTTATTTTTGATTGGGAATTTTTCAGTGTGATAGATTACTTGTGTAACTCGTGGTGTTAAAATGTTATATGCACGTCTTACTGTTGACTTAGCAAATTCTGTTATTAATTCAAAATTTACTCATTTCAGGTACATGGTGCAATTGCTTAATATCATCGTTCACAGTCTAGGTCTGCCTGCACTTCACAATTCTGGCTACGCGGTAAGATTTTGGCCCATACTTTTCTTCTATTGGACCTGAAAATTTGGTTTTCCACCATGGTATTGAACTCTACCGTATAAGTATGGTTTTTGTGTTAATTTCATTGGTTGACGCTTATCATCTTAATATTTCTTTTCTTCAGGGTTCTTGCTCTCGTATATGGCAACGAGATTCATACTGGAATGCCCGTCCTTCCTCACCAAGGTATCCTCTTTGAATTCTAGCTTCATAATTATTAAACTACTACAATCAGTAGTGGTACATTCATTTGTAGAGTTCGTAGAATTAGGCGCTGTGTACTTGTAATTTTAAAACAACAATTAGAACATAATAAATTGTTTGATCCGCAGCAATGAGTATCCTCTCTTTATTCCCCGACAAAATTACTGTGCCACTGGAGGAGAGAATTCATGGTCGGAAAAAAGCTCCGGCAACTTTGAAGTTGGAACAATGGAACCTGAGAGAACTCCCTATCTGGATCCTTCTGGAAGTATCAGTTTTAATTATTCTAGTGCTTCACCACATTCTGTGGAGACTCATAACGATTTGCAAAAAGGGATTGCCCTTCTCAAGAAAAGTGTTGCATGTATAACAGCTTACTGCTATAACTCTTTATGCCTGGAAGTTCCAACTGATTCATCAACATTCGAAGCATTTGCAAAATTGTTGGCTATTCTTTCTTCATCTAAGGAAGTCCGCTCAGTTTTCTCGTTAAAAATGGCGTGCTCAAGGTTGTCTACCAATTTTTTTCTTTTTCAATATTCTCTATTTCTTTCTTTTATAAAATTAGTATATGCTCATCTTCTTTCTGTAAAAACACAACCATCTATATGTAACAAAAGACTAGAAGTTACCCTGTTGCTGATATAAGCTCTATAAATATATCCTTATTTATACGCTCTATAGATACACCGTAGTTTCTACACGGCCCTTAGACCTCAAAATTTCTTCCCCTCATTGAAGTTACTTAGTTGTTAGACTACGTTTTTGCATCCTTAGGGGACGAGCTATATATATATTTCACTCCTCCCAATTATTGGACAGGTATTATTTGTAAACAGCACAATTATTAAGATATGCAAATTTTATGCATACTTTGACCTTATTACCTCTGCCTGTGCACAATATTTTGGGTAGTAAAGCAGTTCTCCCTCCTCTGCCACCAACATTCACTACCCAAACCATTGGCCCCGTCACAATCCAAATACGAGCCCCATCGGAACACACACCCTAGCCCCAACAACCGTGCCCACCCCCGCCTTTTCCACCCAAAAACCACCTTATCAACCGCGTCCACCTACCCTAAAGAAAACAAGGGTGGTGTGGATCTAGGTGTGTAGAAGGTGATGGTGATATAGATCTAGTTTGAAAGAGGTTGTCGAGGGGTTGTGGTGGTTGAAAAGGTGTTGGTGGTTGGAAAGAGAGTGCGACGAAGGTGGTTTGGTAGATGTGTTGGTGGTGGTAACAGGGTTTGATGGTGGGGTTGAGAGGGAAGGAGATAACAATAGGAAGGAGATGAGTGTATGAGGGTGGGTGAGTTATGAGTATAAAACAACATTACCGCAGTGCTTCAATGGCTCTCGTAAGTTGTGAGGTAATGGGGGCCTTGATGTGAGTATATGAGGAATATATGTGTCATCGCGGCAATTTTTGTTTTGCCATTTAAGGGAATTGTGTGAATCCAGTGGGTGAGCCAAAAATGTAAAATGATATAATTCAAATAATGAGAGGGAATACACTTTATTTTACACATAACCATGGATATGATAAGTCCTCCTCCCTCAGAACTACAAAAGTATGTTGGTTGCTGGAAATTTGAAGCTGTAGGTTTCTAATAATTTCAGTTTAAATCAATTATGTCGTTAACTTCTTATATTTATTGGGTGATGTTTTTTCTTATATTTTGGGTCATTTAAGATTCTCTTTAACAACCTTTATTTGATACTTTATAGTCCTCTAATATCTGTCAAACAAAAATATAATTTTCAACCTATTGTTTGATTCTTTTATATTTTTTTCTCTTATGTCATTGTTTTCAAGATCTTGTAAGCAAGTTCAGCAACTGAACAAATCTGAGTGGAACACGAATTCTATGATTGCATCAAGTACGATGTTGGATAGCTCACACGGACAACCTTTAACGGTAATTATCTCAGCTTTGACTAGTCTTATTTTTACCTCATTTGAGATTTT
Organism: Heliosperma pusillum; assembly: GCA_022085475.1. Taxonomy (NCBI): domain Eukaryota; kingdom Viridiplantae; phylum Streptophyta; class Magnoliopsida; order Caryophyllales; family Caryophyllaceae; genus Heliosperma; species Heliosperma pusillum. The sequence goes on along the minus strand of JAIUZE010003308.1, from coordinate 21,811 downwards.
CACGTGTATTGTGTTCTGCACAAATGTATCTATAGATTTTTATGTCGCTCCTAAGTCCTAACTGATTTTTTTTGGCCATGTGGGTCTTTAGTCTTAAAATTAGACTTGTTCCTTTCCAATTGAGACACAGACTTGCTACTTTTTTGTTGCTTTAAAATATGATGTAATTAAGTAGGATGGCGCAGTAAACTGTATGTGCTTCTTTAGCCGTAGCAGTTAGTCGATGTGATTCTCAAAGCAGCTTTTATTATGAGCCAATAGAATACTGTCCATTTGCATTTGCAATCGAAGGGTAAGTTTGCAACTTTTATTACAACTTATTCGAATTGCAAGCGTTTTTAAACTCTAGCGCCCACCCTCGCGTAGTCTCTAATACTCCCTCCTATCTATAGTGTTCTTCTCATGGCAGCATCTAGACGGTGGTCATCTGTGTGGGGAGGCGGGGGGTGAAAATCGATATCCATAGCTCCAGTATCCAGCCAACATTGTTAGCAGCAGAGGGCATGAAAATGAGACAAGCGGGTTACAATGGTTATGACGTTCCAGTGTCTAATTTGTGCAGTTCTAGTGTAATGGCCATTATGGCCTAAATTTCACCTTCTCACTTCTCTTTATATTTTTTCGTGTATTTATAACTTCTACTTGATATGTATACATGAATTTACTTAATTTATTGTCCTTCGGAATTAAATTATTTATCGTATTTCTAATTTCTGATTACCATATTTGTATTCTGAGTGATGGAGTGGTGTTACCTTCATCTAGCTCGTATAGGAATTGGTTGCTGATACATCTTTTTCTTCAATCAATGTTTCCATGATGCAGAGAAACATGTACGATATAAGCCGTCCAAATTCACCTTCTAGCTGTATATATGCACTTGACAATGCACATGCTGGGAAGAATGAAAATGATGGATGGGACTTCATAGAACATCCACATTTTCCTCCACCGCCATCTGAAACTGAAGACATTGAGCACTGGACTCGAGCCATGTTTACTGATGCCAACAAAAAGTAACTGTCAGCGTAAATTCTTGTAAGTTTCTTGATACCTTAGCAATAAGACGTGAAATCTGTGATCTATCTTGTAAGTCTTGCTATTGTCATATTGTGTGCTTAATTGAGAAATTATCGCATTGGGTCAACTAGGAGGCGTAGGCTTGAGGATTTAGTAGTGCAGTCACCATGTTCAATTAAGTAAAGGCATAGCTTACCGTGCTCTGTATGTTATCGGACTCTGGTTTGGTGGTATCAGAGATGTGTACATATCTAAGTGTCTGACTTTGAGACAACAGGTCCCCATCCTATATTGTAGATACGGGTACGGGGGCACGCCTTTAGTAAAGAAAATTCAAAATTAATTAAAAGCATGAAATGTTTGGAGTCTTGTCAATTAGAGAGATATTTGAAACATAAGATTGAAAATTGTCAAAAATCATATAATACTTCGTATGTTGTATATTTCCACCCCTTCTTACTTTGTCTTGCACACTCTCTTCCTATTTTCACTAGAAGTGTATGACTAGAAAGTGTAGGACAAGGATTCAAAACCCAAATTCCTAATAACATAGTACCGTCTATTTGTGGGTTTATAGTATTTTTAGAGTTGAGACCGCCTTTGACGACTTGCTGATGGTATGTAGCGGCAATAGACAAACCCTCTTTCGAATTAGTGTATTTCTATTCCCGTACAAGTCCTGTCCATATTTATTGAGGTTTTGAGGATTTTTTTTTTCTCACGGTACATTTTTTTTGGCTACTGCAGGTACATAACTACATACTATATGAGTATATGACCAACATATTAGGTCTATACTGAAGTGTAAATTGAAGATAATTTTGACCTAAAACAGTCCAATTGTAAATGCGTTCTTCAAATGGTACGTCTTCTAGGCCATAGATATATGTCGTTTAGAAGGATACGCGCTGCCAATTTGCTAGCTTGAATATTGCAAGTAGTTTTTCGCTAAATTTCACATGTAAATACTTGCGCTGAACGCCTGGAAGCTGTGTCGTAATTATAGAGGCAGGAGGGAGCAGTTTACTAAGACGCGCATTTCATCAGTTAAAAACTTACTTGAAACATCACGAGTTAATGTATAACTGAAGCACCCACTGCTAATACTTGAAATTTGGCAATTACATTCCCATTCAAATTCATATTTATTCTGCTAAAACTTGTGAATCACAGTTTGTATAGTCATAGGAGTGATAATGAGATAGATAGCTCGTGAGCAATCGAGATTAGCTCGGTTAAAGCTCAAGTGTAAACCTGCCTCGGTTTAGGTCCTTTGTGAGTCAAGCTGAGCAAGGCCAGACTTTACTCGAAAAGATCATGAGTAGTTCGATATTCTTTTCAGTACTACTACAATTTGCTCTTTCACTACTCCGTCTCTCCATATCTTTTTCAAATAAGCTACATATGTAATAGGGCGGGCTCTCCTATCTTCTGGAATTCCTTTTAGCTTCGGTATACAACTATTTTTTTAATTAAATAAACGTAGCAAGGCTTGCATTGTGATGTTAATCACTTGAAAATTTGTGGTTTGATGTTCGCTTTCCGCATAATAGCACTCTTAAACGCGTTGCTCTAAATTCGTGAAAATAAAATAATCTAATCAAGGACTCGGGTCCAGCTCAGTTCTAGCCACGAGTCAAGCTCATCACAAGCCGCAAGCCAAACTCGACCCACATTCCAATGTAGAGCTTGAGCTGAGCAGCCCTTGGCTCGCGATTAGCTTAGACCATTATTTGTTAACATCCCTATAGGGTCACATCATGTACATAAAATTTGCTTCTGTATTAGAATGAAATATTGCCTAGATATTTCCTAGGGCATACTTGTGGTCAATAATGAAATATATTGTACATGAAAAATATTGAAGCCTATAATAAGTTGCAAAAATATTGAAAACCAATTGAAGAATCACAATCATAAGTTGCTCTAGAAACCATTTACAGAGAAAACTGCAACCAACGGACCTTCATTCCACAGTTTCTTCATATGTACAGCATAGCAAAGCTTAGTTTTCGCGGCCAGGAAGCTCAGATCGTAGTGACATTTCAATTTCCTCAAGTGAACGTCCTTTAGTTTCTACTATGAAGAAATAACAAAACGCAGCCGAAACCAAGGAAACTACACCAAAACCCAAGTAAATTGGAGCAACCCCAAAAATCCTCACTAATTCAAGGAAGAACAGTCCTACCATGAAGTTGCAGACCTGAGCCACACACCAAAAACAAATAAAGATGTTTAATAATGAAAGTAGGTCATATCGGAGTCATTTAACTTTGATACGGACCCTAAACCATATAAATTATCAGCTTCTTCACCATTCCCATCTTTGAAAGCTTGCAAAGTAGCATATGCTAGAGCGCCTAGAGAAAATATTAATGTATGCAAGAAATCGGTAAAATTCAATAAGAAAGAAAAGAAGAATCTTGATCTCAACCACTGGGACTAAATATGGGTTTAAAATCAACACAATCATATTAAACTGGACAAAACAATTACTCATACCTACCAGGAAAGTCATCTAACAAGTATTGGTACATAGAGGGTGGAATATCCGCTAAAGCAACCAAAATAATTCAGATTAATCTTCATGTTATCAAACAGACGTCGCTGAATGGGCAGTCGAGATAGAATGTGGGGAAAAAACTATCAGGAGCGACTTATTGCATTATTGATATATAAGTAAGGTAGATCGTGATTGTTGATATCTGGGCACAATATACAGCAGGATACGAATCAATGGAATCTAAATATGAATTGGACAGAAAATTTATGAAAGACGGCGTCAAAATAATCTTTAGCCTGTCCTTTTTTTCAGGGTGCTTCTATTTCTAATAGACCCAGAGACTTAGTATTCCTCGTTTCTGGATTATAATGGAGTAAAGTAAAAGGGTTTATTAAAATGACTTGGGGTTCATACTTCATACTGTGAAGTAGCACTCTATGTTATTCTCGAGAACCTCGACACAATTTTCACCATGGGTCATTCTAAAAGTTGTTAACACAAGGGTAATTTGCAGGACCCCTTGAGACTAGAGACACATGTTCCTATTCTTCGGGTCAGGGACAGTTGTATCACACCCGAACACAAAGATAACTCTTGATAACAAAAGACCAACCCTTGTATGAAAAAATATAAGATCGACTAACAAGGCTAATTTGCCTATTAGCAATTAGCTAGTAGTTATAAAATAAATCCTATTATCCAGTCCATGACTTCTACGACAACAATTACAAAAAAAAAACTACGAGTAATAATTATCTGGAGAAAATAGTCAAACGTACCCAGTGAACAGAGAAACTGAAACTCATTATCTTCCCACGCATTCTACTGCTGCTGAGCTCTGGAATAATAATGCCAGTTACCGGGCCAGCTCCAATTGCGAACGAGTAAATGTAACTAGAGTACACAATAAAAAAATGCAGTCATGTTTCTTATCTAAATTTAGACGTGTTCAAATACAGCGACAAATAGAATATTGTCTTAACATAGATATGTGAATATGTGATAGCGCATGAGCCAAATAGTTGTTCTTTGATTATGGAATATGATGGAATAAAGCAAAATAGCTCAGTGACGAATGTGTGTTTCTTAATAGGAAATACTATTCGGTCTATGAGGCGATACAAGTTTTAGACGAAGAGATACGGCTATGCACATCCAACTCCCCTCCCCACCCACCTCACCATAGGCTAAACCTTTGAGGCATTAGGGTAAAGCAATCCCAAAAAAAGAGGGCTTCAATTCTTCACAATATCTACCTTAATCGATCACAAAAAGGCAAGGGTGAAGGCATAGGTTTTAAAACGAAGTCACAATACATAGTCTTTTTAGACAACAACACACAAGAAACCATTGTATGCAAACGGTCACATTTAACTCCCAAAGAAGTGCGTAAATCATGGATTAGAAACACAAGCAACCTATTGGCACCTGACAGAATGTATCACTTGAAAAGCACAGTACTGTAGGCATGTAAGATGAGAAAAGCAGTCTCTAGTAGGCGAAAATCGCAAAATAAGTTGGCAATAAAACCTACCCCAGCGTACCAATAATTGAAAGGTTATTTCTGAAATCTTCATCTGAAGGCGATGCGACCGCATATGCTATGAGACACATAGAAATAGCCTGCAAAGAACAAAGGAACTAATAGGCATCATCCTAAAACCCCAAAAATGCTTATTCCTCGATACATTACATTTGCTTAAATTTTGCTCTATCCGGCCCGGACAAAATGGATAATACCTGTAGTTGTAATACAACATACTTATATCGGACTGAGCTTCTATGTAATGTTTACGAGTTTTTTAAAGTTTCTGAGCTACCTAGTAATACATTCAATTAAACCCTAATTAAAATTAACTGAATACTCCTATTGTCTTAAAATTTTTGCATGGGGGACAGTGTCTCACCATTCCCAAGTAACTTCCAGTAAGAAGTCTTCTCCTCCCTTGCTTATCAATCAAGTACAGCGCTGAGAGAGCACCTGGGGTCCACAAAAAGAGTATTAGCCAGTGACGAAGTTACAGAAATCCATTTGCATATTTTAACCTTATCAGCATTGTAATAAATTTTTGAATTTAAACAAGAACACAAGCAACACTTCTCAGACCATAATGTCGATCTTTGCATCAAGGAAAAAAATGTTGCTTGACAAACGATAATTATCAATATTGATTAATATAAGATCGATTACAAGTCTTCGACTCTATGAATTGAAGTAAGCTATAGAAAGTTTATGAACCTGCAAAGTTTATGACTCCAACACATAGGCTTGCTAGAGCAGCGCTAGTTATCCCGACATCTTGAAAGGTCAAAGAGGAAAAATAAAGAACCCCATTTATTCCAGCAAATTGTTGTAGTAGAAAAAGAGCACCTCCGATAAGAGCGGCTGCAGGAATTAATATATAGGGTAAGAACACTGATGGAAACTATTCAAGCTTTGATGTTCTTCAAAGATAAGTCTGCACTGAAGGAGACGTAGAAGACGGGAACCACCAATCAATAAAGCTTAGAGAAGTTAAGATTATTACATTTTCATATATATATATATACCATAGAATCATAGATACAAGAGTCTTATGAACCTTTATAATTTGGCTCCTGGAAGAGTTCTGACCATTTAGCGTCAGTATCCACTTCAGTACTGGTAAACACCGACTGAAACTCCTCTATAGCTTTGTCAACTTCTGTGGGCCCCCAAAGGTTACTTACAACAACTTTAGCATCATCGAGTCTCCCCATCTGTGTAGATACCAGAGTCGCGTGATTTAGTTAATTATGAGAACCAAGGGAACAAAAAAATTATAAAGTCAGGTAGAGAACATACTTTACATAGCCATCGAGGGCTTTCTACTGCAAACTGCATACCAATTGTGAGAATAAATCCCGGGATGCTTGCGACATAAAGCATTGTCCTCCACCTAAAAAAGACGTGTTCTGATTGAATCAAATGAAAAGTTGAGCGAATCAAAGAAAAATATACATTTATAAAAAGCTCACCAACTTCAGTGATAAATTCACTGCCTAGGCATGCGGTGACTATTTAGAATGTACTCACCAGACACATAGAACTCATTTCTTCAGTATTAGCTATATAGACAAATAAATATAACAACTGTTTCTAGTTAGAGAATTCACCAATGTGGATCATTTTCTGAAGGAATCCCTATGAACAGTGATGCAATAATCCCAAGGCATGTGCCTATCTGACACAGAGATCCCAATGAGCCCCTATACTTCGTCGGAGCAACCTACAGCGAGAGTTTTGGTAATTTAATATACGGCCAGAGAGCAAGTGCGGTCAAAAACAATATTTATCTTGACATAATTTGTCTTCCTTTGTCTTCAACGTGATATGAGATGTGCTGTTTCAATAGTTGTATAAAACAAAAGAAAATTAACTAAATTTGAAGTCACACACTTCCCTTGTTCGGCGGTGCAATTCTTGCTCTATAACCCCAAATCTCGTAATAACCAACCAGAGTGAAAAAGGAATCAGTTAGAAACTCATTGAAAATCTTTGCTATCATTCATAGTTTCATACAATAACATCAGAGCCTTATCCCAAAATAATTTGGGGTTGGCAGACGTGAATCATCCTTTAGAATCACCCTAAGGTGATCACACACCTCAAAATGCAGCGAGATAGAAAGAGAAAAGTGAACAGAAAATAGGAGGTGAAACATAATACCAAAGTCAAGCTAAAACATAATACCAAAGTGAACCGTCTCTAGTCTTTGCGGATGACTTAATGGTCTTTGTTCGTGGTTATTTGTCCTCTTTGAATGCTGTCACTCAAGCTCTCAGCCAGTTTGCACAATCTTCTGGTTTGTACGTAAATAATGAAGAGACAAACATATATATGGGAGGTGTACCAACTGCTGATAAAGAAGCTATTTTAAATGCTACTGGTTATGTAGAGGGAGATTTTCCCTTCAAATACTTGGGGGTCCCTATGAATGTAGGGAAGCTGAATAAAACTATGTTTGGGGAATTGATTACTAAGGTGCAAACTGGTGGAGTAACTGATGCAAAGACGTTTTTGATCTGTTCAGGGACCACTTCCCTAAGATCTGCTAGTCTAGCACTGTATGGTGCAGGACAGCGTTGCCTAGGCACGGTATAATTGCTTCCGTGGCTGCTCAATGGAAATAACCTACTGTTGATTAGATTTGTTTCAAAGGGATCATCTTGGTTAATAGGTGTCTAATGTGTAAGAATGCTACACTCACATAATTTTCATATGTCCCTACTCAGCTGAAGTATGGATTGTTGTACTGTCTTGGCTCAAACGTCAAGGGAGGACACTCAATTTATGGCGGGAATTTAGGCGGAACTCTCAGAGGAATAGGAGAAACCATTGGCAGACGAGGTGGTATGCAAGTTGTCTAAGAAAACAACTAAAAATCAAATGGCATCATCTGCAAAAAAAATATTTCTTATGGAAATGTTGGCATGTTTAAAGCTAAGTCAAGAGTACCTCTGATATATAAATTGGAACCAAGACAGTGTTCAAGCCTATGCCAAGGCCTACAAGAAATCTTCCCCATAGTACTTCGTCCACCGAGTGGGCTTGTGCACTGTCATATAATGAGAGGGACATTCTAATCAGTAGAGCTTGACTGAATTGCTTTAGACACTATAGTCTGACACAACGATACATACCTTATGCCAATACTCACTTACAGTTCAACGAGCATTACCTTAAGATCGCACCGATAATCAGCGGTATTGTATCTATCTGCAGTGTGCGCCTACATCCAAATTTATCAACCACAGAACCGGAAATGAAGCTACCAATAAAGGCACCGACAATGAATATGCTGACCACGAGCCCCTCCAGAATTGTACTTCCCTCAAAACCAAGTTCTCGTGCCACTGACACAATTGGACCATTCATGACTCTACACAACGTCACAATTCACAAAGCATGCTGCTATCAGCCTACTCATGAATAAAAGACAATTCACTTAGCTTTCAGGAAAGAAACAGTTTCTGAAAGCCTTACCCGATGTGATAGCCAAAGAGAAAATTGGCCATGGAAGCCGTCAATACATGGGGAAAAGCAGGCAGCCATCCCAAATCAACCTTGCTCACACTGCCATCCTGCCCTTTTCTTAACTGCTCTTGTTCACCATCTACATGTGATCAATTGAACGAATCATCAGTATCCACGACCTACATTTATGGGTGCAAACCCATGGTCTGCCAGTCGGGATGCACACAGTCTACCTCTGTTGATTGAAGAAATAGAGGCGGTATACGATTAGCCATAATGAAAAATGTATCATGGAGCATATTGACCGATTGTTACTCCACAATTTCACAGGTGCATCCGCGCATATAGTTGTTTGAATCCATCATATTCCAAAGCCAAATATGCATAACTTTTTTCTCTTATTCTTTGCATTTGCACTATTTTTTAAAATTCTTTGCACTATTTATTAAAAACTGTGCAAATCCAAGGAATTAGAGAGAGTACTTGGTACTGCTACTGCTACTGCTACTGCTACTGCTACTGTAAAATCGCTAACATCTAGCCATCTAGGTACTCCTCCATCTCCCCCAAACCAATAACAAATCCTGGATCCGCTACTGATCATAATTCATAACCTTAAAAACCCATAATGATTTGTGCTCCCTCCATCCCCGTCATTTGTTTACCATTCCCATTTTAGCCTATCTCATCCATTTGTGTACCTTTCTATATTAGGCCTGCTTCTAATGGGCTATTTGATCACCCAATACCACTAACCACAAATGGTCCCCTCCGTCTGTGACAAAAGCAAAGGTAAACAAATGATCGGGACACAAGGAGACTTAGGAATACTCACTAAACGTGTATAATCTTGGCAATTACAATATAATAAACAATAATATTGAAATAGACATAAAGCTAAGAAACAAACCTGGGTTTGAGCCTTAATTTGGAGGGTTTTCATCCCTTTGCTTATGTGAAGCCCAAACTGAGAAATGGTTAATGGAAATGGGTTTACAAGTGCAAAAAAACAGTGATCTTGGAGGGTAAAACACAGCTTTATTAGATGATTTCAAACTCAGTTTTGAGGATGATGATACTGAAGTATGTAACAACAGAGTAGTAGTAGTAGTAACTACTGCTTCCATTATTGCCTGTCTTTAACTCCTCTACTTTCTTTAGGTGACTGAGTGAGACACTCTTTTAGCAGGAATTTTTATTTTGTCGGTTGTGTTTTTTCGTTTCATTTTTGTTGCGGGGGAGCCACATCAGCGATTTTGATACTCACTCGAAGGTTATTGAGAATAGGAGATAGTAACTTAGAAATCTATTATTCGTAATATTATTTTGTTATCCAAATTGAAGATCTCATGCATAACTTGTAAAATTTGAAGATCTCTGACAGTAAATTTGAAAACAAAAATCATCGCATGCATAACTTGTACCGAAGAGTTTTCATCAGTCAAAGTTTATTACGTCAAAAGACCTTGACTGATCATAATTTCCCGAATACGAAAAAAACAATTTTTTTTTTTCAAATTGAAGATCTTGTAAAGATGTACAATTTGGAATATAAATTGTTGTATTCTGATGTCGTAACCAAAAGATATTTCCATTCAATTTTTTCAAAATAAAAAAGAGAGGTACAACTACGTAGACCTAACAAATGGGTAATTCGAGACAAGTTCATGACGGGTCACTTTTGGGTCATACATTTCGGGCCATTTTCAGGTCACGGGTCATTCGGGGTGAGTCAGTTTTACCAAGTCTAGGTACAAGTAAGCAAATAAGAAGTTGAGAGGTTCATATGAAAAATCACTACTCCCTCCTATTCAGGGTATTCTTCCCTATTTTCCTTTTGGATTATTCATGTTTTCTTCCCTATTTCCTTTTTGGGATGTGGGGTTGTGTAGTTTGGGTGGTTCATATTTAATTGTATGTGGGGTTGAATGTTTTGTGTGGTCCAAATTTATTTTCTTAATTAAAGTGCCCAAATGAAAGGGGAATATTACATAGAATAGGAGGGAGTATTATTTTTGTGACTTGCTTTACACCAAAAGACAATTTTAAAATACATAGAAATAAGTTGTCTATCATTTAACCATTAGGTTTTGCTTCTGTTTCGGCATTATTTGGGTACTATTATAATGTTCAAGTGATTGATTGTTGTTTTAAGAAACACAAATTCTTATTTGTGTCGGGCATATCCGTCACAATCTTATGACGGGTCAAATAATACTCACATTAGTAGGAAGAGACAAGTCATTTGTGATTCTCTAAACCTGTCTTATCAATCCAAGTGGGTGATACTTACGCATTAGACCATCTTTATCAAAGACCACTCTTGACCTAAGTCACATATATAAATATTACATTTTTTTACCTACTCCAATTATTTAACAAATGGGTAATTCGAGACGAGTTCATGACGGGTCACTTTTTGGGTCATACTCCAATTATTTAACAATAAGTCTGTCTTATCAATCCAAGTGGGTGATACTTACGCATTAGACCATTTTTTTACCTAAGTCACATGTCAAGCCCCCCTCACAAAGAGCAAGTACCTAATTCCTAATTTAATCTCATTTCCAAGTTTTTGATCATCTTTGTTACTAGTTCGTGATCCTTCGTTGCGTCGATCTTATCGTAATTTGTACCTAATCCCTAGTTTAATTATGAATGTTGGCTATAATTGTTAGAACCCTAATCTAAGTTAGGTTTGGATTAGGGTAATTATTTTTAGTTATTGATACAATAGTTAGGAGGGGACTTCGTAGAGGAGCAATTCTAGCCTTGCGTGTTCTTGTCAATTCGGGTTGCTTTTGAGGTATGATTTTCCTACTTAGTATAGTTATATATTGATTGTTGATCATGATCATGATGTTGATTACGAATTACGATGATGATGACTATGATGATTGCGATATTGGTATGATATGATGATTGTGATGTTGGTATAATGATAATATTGTGATCATTATCGGGAGATGGTTCCACCCCCAGGTCTTGCCTCTTGTGACTCCCGTCATAAGGGAGGTGTGCACATTAAGAAGTGGGGTTACGCTCGTTGCGATGAGCGAGGGTTTTATGTCCAATGTTGCGGTATGGCATCGGCATGGGTGGTTATCTTGTTGCGATGGGAACCCGACTACTCGTTTGGGATGTGAGCCTTCTTGGTTACCAGAGTTTGGAGATGATGATGAGCTATTGATATGATTGTATTGTTACTTTGTGTTGATATTGGTTAATATATAATTGTACTGCTGTCCCGGTCAATAGTTATCATTTGCCTTTTACACGTTTGTTGATGGGCATTTCATTTCGTCAATATCTTTAGTTACGTATTTGCAAAAATTATAAAATTTTGATCTTCTCGATGTGCTCACTAAGACGAATCAAACAAGATCGTACATGACTATATTATATGTTACGTACTGAAAATGATTTTGAAGATTCTCTTCACTTGTGAATAGTGATAAAAAACCAAATGATAACTATTGATCGGGACGGAGGGAGTACTCTGTATTCTGACTTCCTAGCACTCGGTCGAGTGGAGTATGTACTCGACCGAGTGGCGTGTGTACTCGGCCGAGTAGAGTGCATTCGGCCGAGTGGATTTTTGTGTCAGTTAGGCAGCCTTTCTGCCTAGGTGTCACTCGGCCGAGTGTAGCGTGCACTCGACCGAGTGCAGCGTACTCGATCGAGTGCATTGGTCTGACGGATTTTATCGGGCAGTTTGATTTAAGATAATTAAGAGGTATAAAATAATTGCAACAGGTTAATACTTCATAATTAACCCTAAAACTCTCTAAACTTCTTTAAAACCCTCTTAATCATCTTGAATCATCTCAAGACTTAGATTCAATCGGATCTTGTCTTGTGTGTCAATATCGCGGTAAGTAATCTTGTCTTTATGTATTATAATTGTTGTGGGTAGTTGTAGAACCATAATTGAATTGGGGGAAATAAAGGAGGGAAATTGATAGTTATTGATTGAGATGTAAATTGATTGTTTAGGAGGAGACTTTGTAGAAAAAGAATTTTGATTGTGATTGCTTACTTGCGGAATCGCTTTCAGGTAGGATTTTGAATGTTGATTGATGTGATAAGATGCATTGCTACTACTTGTTTTTGTATTGATGTTGTTGGTAGGGGTGTTCATGGTTAACCGAACCGTGAAAACCGAACCAAAAAAACCAAAACCCCTACTTTTTTTAGGTTCGATAAACCGAACAGTAAAAATCTAACGGTTCGGTGAACCAAACCGATTTAATTATCTTAAAACCGGTTCGATTCCGATTCACATTTTTAGAACCGCGGTTAACCGGACCGAACCGATAAGTTAAACTACCTAAGAAACTACCAAGTATTTAAACAAAAAAAAAACCCTAAATCCCCTAAACACAACGCAGTCACCCTCCAACACTCACCCTACTCTCTCACCTCATATCGTGTCCTCTCAAATCTCTTTCTCATCCTCTCAAACCTGAACTCTCATAGTCTTATCATCACTGTCCTCATCGTTGTGTGTGTATTTTGGTTGAATTAAAGCAAACATTTCTTTTAGCTTTGAAGGATATCATATTTGAATTGAATGTTGCAGGTTTTTACGTTTTACGGTTAAACGGAAAACCAAACCAATGTAACCGGTTCACCGAACCGGAAAAAACCGGTTTAACCGGTTCGGTTGCGGTTTGCATTTCTTGCAAACCGATTAACCGGTCATTTAAAACGGTTCGGTGAACCGAACCGGTTTTGAACACCCCTAGTTGTTGGTGATGTGTGGTTGTGCTTGTTGGTGATGATGGTGGTGGTGTGGAGATGTGTTGTTACTTGGTTACTATATTGGTGGTCCGGCGAGAGACGGACCACACCCCGAGTTCGCCTCTCGTGGCTCTCCCGCCATGAGGGGGATGTGCACATTGAGGTTATGGGACTCTTGCTGCGGTGAGAGGGAATTTCGATGTCTGGTCTGACATTAATAAGTGGAACAACGGTCAGATCTGCAGTTTGATGCTGGCAGGGGTTACCGATGCGGTGGTAGCTAAGTTATTGGTGCTTGATGTTGTTGGCGGTGGTTGGCGATTGGTTATATATTGTTGTATTGTTATTTTATGCATTGATTGATGTATGATGGTACTGGCCATGTTAATGTTTTTCAAAACTGTTGTGATCCATTGGGGAATGGTGAGCAGGTGTCTAGCATGTATTTTGTTTGAGCTCGCTTGGGGATTGGATGGGTTCGCTGCTGACGAGTCTTAGCTTCTGCATTGTTTAGATTACTTAGACTATCACTTTATGATTCTGTTGGTTTTAGTATTTTGTTTAAGACAGTTTCAGTTTGGATTTGAGACTTTGTTTTATATTGGTTTAAGACGATTAATCACTTTAAATATTACTTTTAATAAATGTCATTGCATTATTGTCTATTTGATATTATATACCTCGAGCAACCGAGATGATAGCATATCTATTTACTAAGGTAGGCCTTGGTAATGATCGTTGGTAGATATGGGTGTTACACTCCGTGTTGTTTTCTAAAACTACTGTGATCTATTGAGGAATGGTGAGCATGAGTTTATCAGGTAATCCATTGAACATGCGTGGGGTGTCGAGATCACAGCTGGATGATGAGTCGATTTGCTTCCGGTGAGTCTAGATGTGTAACACCCCCATAATCCGTTATATTTAAAAATAGAGTTTTCATGTAAAATACGGAATATGGATGTGTCACATTTGAACCAATTGTAGTAGAAGTATTTAAATCATGTAATTCAAAGGGCTAAATGTCCATGTGAATTAAAAACCAAAGAGTAAAATCCGGTTACAACCAAATCCAAATGTTTGCGGAAGCGAATAAGTTTGATGATGCAAAATAAAGATAATTGTCTAAACATTGGTTTCCAATAAAAACAATAACGCGCGCGCTCTCCCGTGGTTCCCACGTCCTAGTTCCTTGGATTACCTGTCACACGATTTGCTCTCACAATAGTGGTCATAGCAGTTCCAATTAAGGACAAAAACAAAAGAGGGTCAACAATAATGTTGAGTAAGGTAAACAATCCAAAAATAAATAAGAGTTTTACTTAAAATTTAGAATTCATACGAAAGTAGAATATCATTGAGAAGTTCAAGTTTCTAAATAAGGAAATCCGATCCAAAATAGTTAGTCCTTCCAAATCTTAAAACACTTTCCTTCGAAGAAAACATTTCTTCACTTTCTTTAGTAAGTAATGGATAGCGGCCGTATGGAGAGGATTCCCTCGCCCTAGTCCGGATAAGACGGGGTTCACCAAACCATGTACAATAACTGTCCAAAAATCCCGAATGTGCACACCCCTCCAAGGGCCAACCCCAAGGAGGAAGATAAGAGGACGGGGTCTCGATCAACTAACCCCTACCAAAAGCTCTGTATAGGAGGTCCCCTTTTATTATTTGGGAACAACCTACCCCTCTACCAAAACCGTTCAAACCAAAAATCGAACCCTTTCCAAACAATTAAATCCATTTCTTGAGATTAACCATCTCCATAATTTGTACAAAAGATCAAACGGTTTTGGTTTTCAAACTCTTAAAAGTTATGCGTCCTTTATTATATTTCAACATTTCAAAGGATGGAATAACATCAATTATTTTTCAATATTTCATCACAATAATCCAAACTTATAATAACAACCATTATAAACATTATACACAATATAACATTTGAAACAATACTCAATAGTTCAAGAAAAGTGTATGGACAAGCGTTTCCCTTACCTTATGAGCTGGTCTAGAAGTTTAAAGTGCTTCTTCTACAAATCCCGAGTCTACAATATACATAAAGTACTCGTTACTAAATTATTCAAGTCGGTCCCTAACTACTTCAAATGGTTTTATGTATTTTACTCGGTTTTTGGTATGTTTCCATTTTGAACGTTTTGTTCCGAGTTTTATTCTTAAGAAAGCAAACTAAGTTCATGGTCAGAATATTTAAGAGTATTTTATCAAGTTGGTGCTTTTAGTTTAACAAGTTATAGCTTATACAATTGGTTTATACAAGTTCATTATCTCATACATACTTTACGGTTTTACAGATTCTGAACAGTGACTTAAAAACGTCATAACTCCTTCATTACTTAACGTTTTGGGGTAATACCAGTTAGGTTGGATTATTTAAGATGTCCTACAACTTTAAGTTCATATACTAACAGTCAAAAAACGACTCTAAGGCCTCTGAAACTTCTGTTTAGTAAAACGTGACGGTTTCCGAGTCACATAAAGTTTTGGGCTGGTTCGGGTGTTTAAATAGCCGAAATATCGGTTTTCAAAAGGCCAACATGCATGTCTCTCATTAAAGTTTATCATAGTCAAATATCAAGAATTTATCTTTAGTATAACTTTATTTACTAGTGGTCTATTCGAAAATGGTAGATTCTCAACTATCAATCTAAAGAACAATATTTTATCAGATTTTCCAGATTGTCATTTTGTGTTGCGAAAATCATATAAAATCAAAGACTCAATATTCTTGGACGAAATCAACTCCGATAGGTCTAGTATTTAGTCTACCAACTTTTATGGTTACACAATGTTAGCCAAAAATCGGTTTAAGATGTACTATTGGTCGGATCTTTAACTAGTGGTCAGAATATGAGTCACAAATTTTTTTTAAGTAGATTACAAAGATTATAAATTCAAATGAGTTGATTCCAGGGCCTAATATACTCTATATTCATTGAAGTTCATTTTGGTAAAAGGGTTTGTCCTCATTAATCCTTTAAATTACGTTTTAAGACACAAACATTGGGACTAGCAGATTCGATTGTCCAGAATCATGTTCTTTTTGTATGATTTGTCATTTTCAAACGACTCAAGGGATTATGCCAAAATTTTGTAAACTTATTAAAGACAAAAAGACCTACGACTCATATTTTTTTATAGCAATAACACAAGTTTAAGTCGGATTTTTATTCTGTTAATTATCAACCTCCGGATTTGACACTTTGATGATTGTTATGTGTATAGGTTCTTGCATGCATGTATGAAGACTCTTATAGTTCGTTTAAGGGTTTGTTTTACTCAAGATTAAGTGTTGAATGAGAATGAAATTCTAAGAGTTTAGTATTTTAGTCCTTACAAGGTGAAGATCTTAGTGTATAGCAAGATCCTCCTCCTAGCTTCTCCTTCTTCTTCTTCTTCTTCTTCTTCTTCTTCTTCTCTCTATCTCTCTTCTCTTTTTTTTTTTGTGTTGATAGTGTTTGAGTGAGCTAATAATTCTGGTGGGAGCTTGAGTTATAGGGTTTATTGAGTGTTGGAGTGGAGGTTTTGGAAAGACAAAAAGAAGGGTATGGGGAAGGGGATAGAGGGCATCCAAGGAGACAAAAGAGAGCATGCTTCAACATGTTATTGGCTCATGCATGTAGGGTGGCTATAGGGTGGTTATTAGGTATCTAGACTAGATGTGGTTAGGATTTTGTTTAGTGTTGTGTCGGGTTTCCGCGACACGGAAAACGAAGCGTGACGATATATTTTGAGACTCCTAATATCGACACTAGGGTTAAATGTATGTATATATATATATATATATATATATATATATATATATATAATGCTCTTCTCTTATTAAAATAAATTTGAGGAATATATTTTATTATAAATTCTTTTACCGTTTGACGATGATAGCGTTATTAGATTATTGTCTCAAAGTCGGATTAAATTCTAGGTTACGTGACAGTTGTACCGATACTAATTTCCCATTTTAGTTCTTATTATTTTATTCTTTATAATACTTTATTATTATTATCTTTAAATTTCCCTTTTTATTTTATTTGATGATTTTACGGGTATTACAATCTACCCTCCTTAAAGACAAACTTCGTCCTCGAAGTTTAAAACTACCCTCAACAATCGCAGCTAACTCTATTATCAACAGCAATTAGTGAACCAACATTCCTAGCTATGCAAGGATAAAATGTAAGTATTACATCCTACCTCCCTTAGGGAACGTTACGTCCTCGTAACTAAATATTTGGCTTGAATAGTTCTGGATACTTAAGCTCCAAGGTTTCCTCGGCTTCCTAAGCCCGGACGTCATTGGTTGACCATAACACCTCCTCACGTACATCCAAGGTCTCATATTGGCCTATGGTTTTAGGCTTAATTTTCCTTTCTTACGCAATCGCATCACCCTTCTCCTAGGAGATATCCTAACAACAACAACTTATCTTCCAATGATGGTTAATTTCCGTTCTTTACTCATGGTTAATAATCAATCGCTATGTTGGTCCGTTTTCTAGTTTCGTGAGAAACGATCAACACTTCCTCTTTTATCCAATTGCATCTTCTATCTTTATTATTTTCATCAACAATTACACATATACACGTGTTCCACAAAATCCATTAACCTCTTGCGGAGTTACTAACACCTTTAAACCAAAACTCTTAAATCTGTTTTACCTCAAAAATAGAAACAAATTTTTATCCTCAAATCTCCAAATGATATACAACTATTAATAATTTCATTAAATCCAATTCCGCATGAAATTCTTGTAATCATTAACTTAATTCTTCGAATTTACACCGTCGTAACATCATTCATCTTAAGCCTCATAACATTCCATGTATCACATTTTGAAATTAATTTAGCGGCCTTAATTAACCGTTATTTGAGAACTTCACAATTCGTTTCTCCGTCATCTCACATCCACAAAACTAGGTATATCTCAAATTCCTTATTGATCGTTAAAATCAACAGATACTCTAGTAATTTTAGCATTATCTATTGACGTCAAATCACTAAATGACCAATAAGGGTTCCCCGAAAATTCACCCTTAGATTTTCTCCATCGGTCAATTACTATAATTGGTAAAATTCTTCTTAGTATAAATTACTTAAAACATTATCTCTTCACATGCTACAAGCCTCCAACAACTACGAAAACTCTTTACAGATTGTTATAACAGTTACCTCAAATAACCAAGTGTTCCTCAAGAATCTCAATCAATATCATGCTACGTCAGACTTCTATCTTTCACTCAAGTTCCATTGGTCATGTCCATTACTTTTCCATAAAATATGTATCCTTAATCATATCCTTAACTTCATCACAAATATTAACTCCATTTGCTCTTTGGTGAACAATTGTATATAAGCCTCATATCCTCTTTTGACTTCTCGCGACATTACATCCTCTTTTCACAATTAATCATAATCTCATGCCTCTTTACTGAATCCACACGCCAACAATAATTCCTTAAGTATATTGGTAATCGCTTGTTCTTAATATCTTAGGACACGTAAATATCCAACTTACTACACAAGGTCACGCCACACAGTTAGCTACTATCCCAGTGTCCATTCTATTTCTTATAACTATTATTCTTTCTAAACATACTACTTTCGTTCCAATAAAAGATAGATATATAATATTTGGTGATATCATTTAAACAAATAGTGTCTCATTTCACTCCTTCAACATATGAGACTTAAAGATCTCAAATCGATTTCAATGTCATGGATGTATCTCATTCTACTACATGTAGCGTTTATATCACACCCAGTTATTTAGACAACAATCGTACGTATAACATCTCACATTATTATTCACATGATTGAAATTCTTCCTTAAAACTAAATATCAACAGTGTATACGTAATCTCGTACTACCGTTCATACAACTGATACCTCAACAATCATTTGTACCATCAGGACTAAGCATCCAAGGTTATTCAATCAATCTATATCATAATCAGTAGGTCAACACTGTACCCACTCAAGTATCCATCTTTGTATGAATAATAAATAGACTAATTATTGCCTAAGCTAATATTCACCCTTTATTGTCTTAGATAAAATAATTATAAATATCCACGATTTAGCTAGTTTGTAAGTTCCTAATAACCAAACTGTACCCATGTGTTCTACATAAATCCTCGTAATTATGGCCATTGAAATCCCTCTCGATTTCCGCACTAGATCACACTCTTCCTCGTGTTCATCACCTTCTCTTTCTTTCTTTAGTGGCGTATATCCTCTCCTTTTCTTTAATTAGAATTAATCAGCGACTCTTTATGGCCAGTTATACTATATAGCCCATAATTATCATGATCACAATCTATAAGCTAAAATTACTTATCTTATCTACTCTGCTTCTTTAATAAAGTTAACTACCCTATTTTTTTTTGTTCCCCATTCATAATCTCTTGCCACTCCACATGTTTCATTTTCATCCAACTAAGTCTTTTATTTCATGGTGTGGTTGGTAAGCTAGCTCAAACACGTGAACTTATCTTTCTCACTAATGTGTCCACAAGGTCTAAAGGAGCGTCTCAAAGAGGTCAAATATTATAATATATCCTACTCGGACAAACTGTTCATTCTATTTACCTTTAAATTTTAAACAAAACCAGACTTTATATGCATCACGCATCCGAGCCTCAAATATACCTCACATATTAAAAACCAATAGATGATTCTTTCAACTCTTTTCGCAAATTCAAATAACTATTACTATAAGTAAACTAGTTCTTGAACACACCTCAATAAAATTCACTTACGTCACTCTAGGCCATTGTTCTACTCATCCCAAACGTTTCAATTGTTCTTTCTCCTTATGTATACCAAAGTTAAAGTGATCTCTTAATACTAATGTAACAACCCGAAAAGTACCCAATTTTTCTAGTAAAAATATTTACTGACACTTTTCAGCAAAGTTAAGTTTTTAAAATAGAATTTATTGTTTCGAGTCGTATTTTGAAATTCCGAGTTCGTATTTGGAATTTCTGAGAGATTTCATGAAAATCCCGTTTTTAGTCATCTTTGACTTTTCTTGACTTTTAAGTCGTCTTTGACTTTCTTTTTAAAGTCGTCATTGACTTTTCTTGACTTTTAAGTCGTCATAAACTTTTCTTGACTTTTTAGTCATCTTTGACTTTTCTTGATTTTTTAAGTCAACTTTGACTTTCGTTGACTTTTTCCGACTCGCCTTGTAATTTTGAAGACCGAAATTTTATTTAAAAAAAATAATATTTTTAATTTATTTTTATTAAGATTTATTTGGATTTATGAAAATTTAATATAATTATTTTGAATTTATTTGGAATTAAAGAATAACTTTTACGGTTTTAACCCGAACGTCATTTAAATATTCCCGGGTCAACTTAAGTCCCGAAACCCGACTTTGACATGAGTCACACGCCCCATGTCACTTTTTTTCCACTCATATTAGATCTTTTAATTAATATGATTAAACTAATAAAATATCTAAGATATTTGTAACTTTATCGGTCTGTCAACTTAAATTCCGCAATCGCTTAAAAACAGACCCGATTTCTCTTTGTTTCTCACGTCTCTTTCTCCTCTCTTAAGCTAGATATTTTCTTTTCTTTTGTTTACAATCACATAATATCTAATTAATATCTAGATATTTCATTAAACTATTATAAAACCGAATAATATCTAATTAATTACCGTAATATAATTATTAAACCAGAGTCAATCCCGTAACAACAATTTCAAAACCCGACTCCATATTTCTTCTATATGTACACGGCTCCTCTCACACTTACTCACTAACAACTTTTCATTTTACAATAAATCAAATTAAGATTCTTAAATATCACTTTCTTTAATCGTTCTGAGCAGTTCTTCGCGTTCTTCATCCGTTCTTCGTCGTTCTTGAGCAAAATCATCATAAAACCTTCATTTCTTAATTAAATCCGTCATAACTTATATTTCTAGAATCTCCTCTTCGCTCTCCATCTTCAAGTACGGTTTAATTTCAAATCCGACAAAATCGTTTTCAACATTTAATTATGGAAAATCAAGTTTAAGTTCTAATAATGTTTTTCTTGTCATTCTTATAGGGGAAGATTTTGAAGACGAGTTTGGTGACTCGTATATTTTGGGTGAAGATTAGTAGACGGGTTCTTGGTTTATACTTCTTATTTTGGTGCTAATTGATTTTTCTAGCTAAGGTAACGATTCCGAGTTACTCGACGATTTAATGTTACATAGCTTTTGTTTCTTTTGTTTTTGATTCATCTTTTGTTTTTGTTCATGTCATTATGATTTAGGGATTTTTAGTTAGTAACATGCTAAGTAGTGGTTATTATTATGTTTTATGAATTTATAACATGTTGGTTGTTTTTGGACATATTGAATGATTTAATTAAAATCATGATTTTTGTATGGATGGTTGTTAAAAATGGATGTTGTTAATTAAAAACATGTTAGAATTAATTTGGAATTGGGGTTGTTGAAACCGTGTAAGGGGGCTGGAAAAATCAGCCTAAACCGGACCCAAACCAGGCCGGTTCAGGCCGGTTCAGGC
>JAIUZE010003307.1:0-64159 GCA_022085475.1 Heliosperma pusillum | reverse complement strand
TCAATCTGATCAGGCACCGGATATCCAGTTCACCTCTTACGTGAAGATGATACTTGATCCCGCGGGTTTTTGGTAAGACAACCAATATCTTTAATTTATTATTTTATAGTTATTTTACATTGTTTAACATAAATGCATACTTGTACTTAACATTTTTTTTTCAGGTTTTCGGCTCAAAAGGTTGTACAAGGTTGTATTCAAAGTACAAAGATAAAGATGACGGGGGTTGCTCCTACTTGTTGGACAAAGGCTACGCCCACACAAAAAGAGAAATGGTTCAATAACTTTAGGGTATATTTTTGTATATATTTTGTTATATTATTATAATTTTCAATTAATAATTTATTACTAATACTTAATGTTTTTTGTAGAAAACATTTGACTGGCCGGCGGGATTAGAGTATATTGTACGTGAAAAGGTACAATGAGACATGCACAAGACGGTTAAAGGACAACATGTATAAGGTTGTCAAGAGGAAGAAGGAGCCGGACCATATGAGAGGTATTTAATTTCTTTTGTTATTTGTATATAGTTATAATTTAATACAATTTTATCATATTTTATAATACTAATTTAAATTGTATGTGGTGCATATGGATCAATGCTGAAATATCGTGAAACCCCGGAGTTTATGGCTAAGACGGCCCAAGCATCAATTAATAAAAGAGGAGGAAAGAAAGATGGAGCGGCTGAGCCTTCACATCACGGGGGATCTAGATCTTTCTTGGATCTAGTTTTGGGTGTAAGTTTACATATTAATCTATTATATTACATATTTGAAAATTATAACTTAAATTCTTTTTATTATTAAAATCTTCTTATACATGTCTTTCTTCTTTTAGAAGGGTAAGAAGAAAAAATGTAACATGCCCACGGCTCCGGAGCTCTTCCTTGACACCCATTCCCGACTCTAAGACGGTAGAAGATACTGGATTAAGCCGAAAGACAGAGAACTATATGTAAGTTTCAAACAATTTTTTATTTATACAATAAGCTCATTTTTGTGAATGTTTATCTTATTTTGTAGCCATTTTTAATCATAATGTTTATATTTTGTAGAATGCATTTTTGGGCGAGAAAGAAAAACAACCCGAGAAGCCCGATAATGAGATTTGGTTCTACTTGGTTGAGGGTTTCAAGAAAGGATCTGTGTACGGAATTGGCTCGGCTAAGAATGTATTCTACCAAGCTCCAAGGGCAAGGATGCCTTCTAACTCGAGACAAACTTACGAGCCGTGAGTCGTAAGTAAACTCCAAGCCCAGTTAGATGAAGAAAGAAGAAAAAACGCCGAAAGGGATGAAAAAGTTCGGCAAATGAAAGAAACGTTTTAAAGCCATGGAAACCTTGTTCAACACATGCAACCAAGGTCCGAATCCCTTTCGGCGAGATCATGATGATGCCAATGGAGGTGACGGTTTGCAAGCCAAAATGGGGTTCCTTAGCACTTGATATAAGTCCGGTTATGTTTAGAAACTCTTTGTTATTTGTGATGTTTAACTTAGATTTCTTATCTTTTTTCAAGATTTGTAAACTTGATTTGATTCTCATTTTATATATGAGAGTATTGGTTTCGCATTGTGGTGTTGTAAATGTTTGCATTGTTGTTGTTTGCTATTATAGCAAAGTTTCGTGCAGGGTATGGTAATGAAATGGTAGGATAAAAACGGATTTTGTTTTTTGCAAAATAGCAGCTGTTTTGGCGACTGAAATGTTCATATAGCGACTGTCTTCAGTCGCCAAAATAGAGTACCCAAACCAATGGCTACTAATCTGTAATTGGCTATAGTGACGGATTGGCGACTGATATCCGTCGCCAAATTGGCGACTGAAGGACCAACGCAGTCGCCAAATTAGAGACTGAACATAGTCAATTGGAGACTAATTTCAGTCGCCAACTTGGCGACTACTCTTCCAAACAGTCGCCAATTTGGCGACTCATTTCAGTCGTCATTTCCTCCATTTGGCGACGCTTATGGCAGTCGCCAAATTTGGCGACTGAAATCAGTCGACCGAATTTTATTTGGAGACTAAAGCCTGCGACTAGGTCCTGGCGACTAAATGCAGTCGCCAACTTCGGTCTCCTGATTGCTGTTTTCTTTTAGTTGTTTCCCTTTCCTCTTATCGCTCGCATCCTTTCCTTTTCCCTACCTTTTATTTCCCTCATTCTTTTTCTCAGCCGTTATATATTCCTTTCGTAACGTGCAGTGTGTTGAAACATTAGCATACATTTGCTTAAATTGAAATTTTTAATTAGGCGATGAAAGTGTAATTATTTTAAAATTCAGAAGTGTAATAAAAACGTAACACTCATCTTACAATCTAAAAAAAATGTCAACTTATTACAACTTCTATTTTCCCTTGAAAAAAGAAAAATTTATCATCTTCTTGTTTAAAGAAATACGCATTAAAAGAAAATTAAATTAATAGTAACATAGAATTGCCCATAAGTAGAGGCTCAATGGACCAATTTCTTTACAGTTCTCGCTCATGTAACACTAAGGTGTCTTCCTATATCTAAGGCTTACTGTATATACAATACATTAAAAAGCCATCTTACAATTCCTATTTAGCCTAGCATTATTTTAAATTATTAGTGCCAATGCCTAAAAACACACACCCACACAAAGTATATGATTAATGGGGTACACACGGCAACCTTATCCAAACAAAATATGGGACGTAATGCCGCGTGAATCTCAAAAGCCACGAAACAACCTAATCCATGCAAAATATGTGACGTAATGCCTCGTCAATCTCAAAAGCCATGGAACTTAGGGAGGCTATCTCTATAGTAGGTAGCTCTACCAACAAGGAGTGTTGGGGTTGCCCCTTGGACCACCACCTGAGCTCTCATCATTTTCTATCTCAGCTTTGACTTATCTTACCTAAATTTATCAAGACCGTGTCTGAACTCCGAACCTCATTAGAGCCCCTGAAAGTCCAACATCAGTCATGTTACATACAAGACTACAAGAGTAAATAGAAAATTACAATTCAAGAAGTTAGAATAGATTTTCCTCATTGCTCCAATCAAATATAGACCAGGGCCCGATAGAGAAGTCAAACCATTTATAGGGAACTCAAAATCATCGATATTGAGCAACTTTTAAAGGGGTAATGCTGCATTAATTAGATTTAGAGTTTGGTATATATCATTTGGCGTATATACTTAAAGTGCGTAGGTTAGTTCCATTATTTCTTGTATTGGAAATTGTGGATGCCCTGTATGAATTCCTACCAGGTGTGCTTGGTTATTTTGGGTTGGATCTGTATAAAAACTATTGTCCACCTTTCCTGCCATCGTAGTATCTTACCTAGTATTATATCCATCAACTAATTGATCGAGTTTGAGCAGCATACAAAAGGATAAATTGCTCTATCACTGTCAGGATGTATAATAAAGGATCAAACTACCCTCTTACACAACAATTATTTTATTACATAAAATTTGGAATGATAATAAACCTGATTCAAATCAATAATTTCTAACAAAAATAAAGCAAAGTCATAAGCTTAATTTCTACATGAGAAAAAAGATATATTTATACAAATTATTGAAATAGAAGAGGGATAAACAACACCTATAGAAGAGGGATAAACAAATTATTGAAATAGAAGAGGGATAAACAACAAGGGGTCAATACTTATTTATATATTTGGACGGAGAAAGCTGAAATACATCAAAAACAATAAACTGAACATAAAACATTTACACCTGTGGAGTGTAGTGCTATTAATTTACAAAAGATTGACATCAATTCAAGATTTAAAACAATCACTCTATATTAAGGCCAATGGCCCTTTTCCCCAAAGCACCCTTCTTCTTCAATACATTTTTCAATGATGACCCTCCAAAATCAATACATATGCAGACAAGTTAGTAAAATTTGCAACGATGTTTCTCTCTGTTTCACATGAATTTCAGCGTGACTCGGCAGAAGGTTGGGGAAACTCCCTTGAGCAGGCTTGCTGGAATTGGAGTGTGACTGTGGTTTATCATCTACAAAAAAAACAGGGTTACGATAAGCAATTAGTCTTTCGGAAGACGATCTCATGTTAATATAAGATCAAAATAAGCCAGTTAACTATATATCTTGCCCATATACCCATTAACCCAAAGAGTAACAACCCGTTTTAACTCTCATATGGGTAAGTCTCATACTCTCATGCTAATATTATTATGAGACTTTGTATAGGACTGAGAGGACAAAGATACGGAAATTTGATAAAACTAACCCTTTGAAAGACAAACTTCACTCTTTTGAAACACCTAAATTAAGAGGCCCCGCCTCAGAAAAGCGACAAACCCGTTGTGCGGCTAATCCCGCTCTTAAAAGCCTAAATGTGAAAGGTATCCATATACTCCCTCCATCTCAATCATTTGTTTACCTTTGATTAAAAACATCTCACAAAGAAAAATAGCTTTGTTTACAAAATTAATAAATAAAACATTGAAAAAGAAGCATATATAAAGTATAATACTTGTGTCTTGTAACTGTTGAGTATATTAGCTGATAGCTTGCTTGAAAAGTTAAAAAACGTTTGTTACCCTCAAACTTCAGTCAACATAGTTTGTTAGAGAAGTCAAATTATGTTATTGACTTTGTGTTACTATAAATAAGCTAGATTAGTCATTGTTGTAAATTAAGAACTTCATTTCACATTTTCATATTCAATAAAATCACACTTTATTTAGCTTTGGTTTTCTCCATATTAATTGATGAAGCTTTGTTCATGCTTATCAATGGCGTCCAATGTATTGCAACTATGAAGATCATAGTATTTTACATGGTATCAGTCAAATAATAACCATTTTGGTGAATAATCGTCTTTAGCGATTACAAATTCTTCGTTTTTTCTTTCCAAAATTACAAGAATCATACTTCTCTTACCACAAAATCAGTTTTTTTACAGAATTCTTCATTGAATCATTCTTTAATCAGTTAATCTTTCCTGATTCTTTCCACAATTCATCAATTCCGCTGCTCAAACTATTTCAAAATACCTGAAGCTGTATCCTCCTCTATTTACAAGGATTACATTTAACTTCTGGTGATCAATCTCTACTACAGATCACACCTCATGTTTTCTCTGGTAAATCGTTATTGCATTGGTCCAGAAATGTTCCTATGGCTTTAATTTAAAAGAATAAGCTTGGTTTTGTTAATGGAGTTTGTGCCAAGCCTGCTGAATCACATGCTAGTTTTCATGATTGGATTAGAACTGACTACATTGTTATGCGTTCGATCATGCATTCTCTGTCTGATAAGATATCTGAAAGTCTTAGTTACACGACCTCTAGTAAACATCTTTGGGAAGAGCTGAATGAGCGATATAATCAATCAAATGCTCCATATCTTTATCAACTAAGGAAAGATGAAATTCAGATTTCTCAAGGAGATTTGACAGTTGCTGAGTATTATGCTCGCTTAAGATCAGTTTGGGAAGATATGAGGTCACTTGATCCCTTACCACAATGTGATTGTAGTGCTATTGACAAGTGCTCCTGTCAACTTCTCAAGAAGATTGTTGATCGAGAAAATGCACATAATTTGATAGATTTTCTCATGGGACTAAACAATAAATTTGAGCATGTGAGGGGTCAAATTCTCTATATATCCCTTACCTACTGTGAATCAAGCCTTTGTTAAGATTCATCAGACAGAGATACAGTAGAATATCACTAATGTTGATACGGGCTTGATTCTCCTGGCATGGCATTAGCAGCCTCACACTGTCCTCCTAGTACTCCTGGACATCATTTCCCAGCGAATGTTGTTCCTCACAACTCTCCAATTATTGTTGCTCCTGGCACACATTATATTCCTGCAAATGTATGGAGAAAGGATAACAAGAAGCCAACGTATGACAAGCCAACCTATTTCTGTACTCATTGTAATAGGCATGGTCACAGTCTTGAATACTGTTGGAATTACAAGAAGCTCTTGGCCAAGGGAAGGTCCACTTCTGGTCTTGGATATGCTGGAGGATCTAAACGTTTTGCTGCCAATGTTACCGAAGCTCCTGATTTTGCTGCTGACACACATGTTGATCTTTCTTACTCTTCACCAATTGATTCTATGGTTAATCCAGAGTTTGTTCAGGCAGTAGCAAAAGAGATCTTTAAGCTACATCACAACAGCTTCTTTAAGGATGCTGCTGGATCTAGCAATTCAGGTATAATCCTTGCCTCTAGTGCTAGTTTTCCTTCTCATGATAATGATAGCATGATGTCTTCAAATTGGATAATTGATTCTGGGCTTCCAATCATATGTGTCATAATTAGTCATGTTTTCACAGCTTAAATCAATTACTTAAACCTTTGTTTGTTACTTTACCTGATGGACAAACAAAAGAAGTCAGATATGTGGGTGAGGTCTTCATCACTGCTAGACTTAGACTAAAAAATGTTTTGTTGGTCATTTACTTAAGGATATTACATTGAGTGCTGTTTTTGCTGCTAATGGATGTTTAATCCAGGACAATTCAACTAAGGCAGTACTGTGCACTGGATTGAAGAGGGGTGACATATTTCATCTTGTAAATTAAACACATGTAATAAGCCTAAGCATAGTGTTGATGTTACTTCTCCCTTTTCTGCTAATGTTGCATTTGATAATGTAGCACTTATACATGCTAGGCTATGACATACAGATGACTACTCTTAAACATGTTTTACCTCAAGGTATACTCTCTTCTAATAAAGACAGTTTCCAGTGTGATACTTGCTTATTGGCAAAGCACCATAAACTACCTTTTCCTATCAGTACATTTAAAACTTTTGTTTCTTTTGCTCTAATTCAAGTGGATTTATGGGGTCCCTATAAAATTAAATCCATTAATGGGGCTTCTTATTTCCTTACCATTGTGGATGATTTTAGTAGAATTACTTGGACTAATTTGATTAAGTTTAAAATTGCTGTTAGATAAGTTTTGGCAAAAAAAATTTCATATGTCCTTAATCAATTTCATACCACTGTCAAGGTTTTGAGAACTGATAATATACCTGAGATAGTACAGCATGAGTGTGGATATCTTCTTTCTAGTCATGGTATTATTCATCAAAGGTCTATTCCTGGGAATCCTCAACAAAATAGAACTGTTGAGCGCAAGCATAGACACCTCGTAGAGGTGGCTAGGGCATTGAGGATTCAGAGTAGTCATCCAAAGAGGTTTTGGGGTGAAATGGTACTTGCTGCAACTCACTTCATAAATCTTTTGCCAACTGCTGTACTAGGGTGGAAGACACCTCATGAATGTCTCTTTCATCAGGCACTAGATTATTCTCATCTTAGGGTGATAGGCAGTTTATGTTATGTTGCACAGAAGCTAGGTGATAAGCTTGAGCACATAGCACTTAGGGGGTGTTTGGTTGTCACATTTGGAATGGATTGGAATGGATTCCATCCATTCAAGTGTTTGGTTGACCCTTTTTGGAATGGAGTTTGAATCCTAAGGGGTTCTAAATCCATTCCAACCCCTTGGAATCTCATACCATAGTCTCACCCCATGATTCTAAATCCCTTCCCACACATCCATAGAAAAAAAAAATTGTACTTGTTATTCAACTATTCTCCATATCTCCCATGAACTCCTTTGTCACTTTTTTTTTCTTTTTTTTTTTAAATTTTTTAAAAAAATTTTTTAAAGATTTTTTTCTTTATGGGTAATAATAATAATGTATATCATCACAATTTTTTCCCTTTATGTTTAATCATACATAGCTATCATATACATGTTTAATCATACTTGACCTGTCGCAAGCTTGCGATGACTATTCCTGTTAAAAATAAGAATTTGTGCTATACTTCATCATCATTCGTTTTTTCATTTGTCTCATAGTTTAATGTACATGCCGTTAATATACATGTTGTTTAGACTATCGTATTTTTCATTAACATTTTATGCGGATTTTTTTTTTGAGTTTTAGAATATATTGATGTCTTCATATTATATAAACATGTTAAATGAATTTTTATAGAGTCATATGAATTTTTGTTGTTGTTATTTCTTATACTACACTAGTTAATTTTAATTATAAATAATATTGTAGTTGTTATCTATGTTGAAGAAAACAAAATTATTTGAAGTACATTCTATATGTGAACCAAACAATATTAATGACATTTACAATCCATTCCAAACATCAAACCAAACAAACATTAAAATGTATGGGGTTCTAACTCCATACCACCTTGGAGTTAGAATCCATTCCACTCCATTCCAATTGTTCGAACCAAACGGCCCCTTAGATGTGTCTTACGGGGGTACCCTTTTGAACATAAGGGTTACAAACTCTTTGATCTTAAAAATAATAAGGTCATTTTCAGTAGAGATGTTGTTTTTCAAGAGTTTTTATTTCTATTTTCTCCAAATTATAACCATTCAAATAATATACAAAAAATTGTTGTTACACCTTTTATTCCTCCATTTTCTTCCCATGACGACAATGTTCATCCTGTCAATACTACTGATCACACGGCTCACTAGTCTGATTCTATTCCTATTGTTCTTACTAATAACAATACTACACAATTAGACAATCGTGCTTCTACAATGCCATCTTCTGCCACTTCTACTTCTGTTGTACCTTCTTTTGAGTCTGATAGTCTGAGGAGATCAATCAGACCTAGGCAATTTTCTAGCAAATTACAAGGCTATATATGCAAAGGATTGCCATAATCCTTGCAGGAATCTACATCTGATAGTAATGTATTTGTTGCTCTCTCTCCTACCATCTTGGATAAGTTGAATTTCCAAGGATATTAATCTCATTATCAGTCCTCATGCTATAATGTTTTTGCTGAATATGAGCCTTCCTGCTATTCACAAGCAAAGACTGATTCTAGGTGGGTAGAGGCCATGGAAAAAGATTTAGCAGCTCTAGAACAAAATGAGACATGGGTTTTGACAATGCTTCCCCCTGGAAAGAGGGTAATTGGTGCAAAATGGGTGTATAAGATTAAATTTAATCCTGTTGGTACTGTGGAACGATTTAAAGCAAGTTTTGTGGCTAAAGGTTATAACCAAATAGAAGGGAAGGAGTAGAAACACACTTTCAGTCCAGTTGCAAAGTTTACAACAGTTAGATGCATCATTGTTGTTGCTGCTGTAAGAGGGTGGCCTCTTCATCAGCTTGACATAAACAGTGCTTTCCTCCATGGGATTTGGGGAAGAGGTATATGTGAGAAAGCATGAAGGGTATTCATCTGATCTTACAGATGATCTTTGTCTTCTTAAGAGGTCCGTGTATGGCCTTAAAGAGGCATCAAGGCAATGGAACTTAGAACTCTCAAAATTTTTGATCAGTCATGGCTATGCAAAGTCCAAGACTGACTACTCCTTGTTTACCAAGTCAGATGATAAAGGACAGTTTATTGCCATAGTTGTCTGTGTGGATGATTTGTTGATTACAGGCAATGACAGTACATGCATCTTACTCTTAAAACAACTACTTGACACTGCTTTTACTATCAAAGATATAGGAGACCTGAGATATTTTTTGGGAATTGAGGTTGCCAGATCTACTGCTGGCATATTAGTCAATCAACGCAAGTATATCGTTGATATACTCAAGGATACTCATATGCAAGACTGTAAGCCTGCAGTTTTCCCTCTTCCCACTGGTCTGCATCATTCTACTGATACAAGAGACTTGCTAGAACATCCTGATTTGTACAGGAGACTTGTAGGGCGCATGTTGTATCTTAACATGACTCGGCCTGACATTAGTTATATTGTTCAACAATTGAGTCAGTTTCTCTGCAACCCCATTACAATGCAGCTCTACACCTAGTGAGATATCTATAGCACACAATCAACTTGGGTCTTTTTTATCCAGCCTCACAAAATTTCACTCTCACCAGCTATTGTGATGCAGATTGGGGCCATGTGCCTATTGAGGGAGATCACTGATAGGGTACTGTGTCTTTTTAGGTACAGCCTTGGTTTCATGGAAAACTAAAAAGCAGAACATTGTCAGTAAGTTCTATGCTGAGTCTGAATATCGAAGTATGAGTCAGACTTCTAGTGGGTTAGTATGGCTGCATGAACTCCCGAAGGATTTGCAAGTCCTCATTCCTACACCTATCACCTTGTTTTGTGACAACAAAGCAGCCAACATATTGCTACCAACCCCGTTTTTCATGAAAGACCAAAACATTTAAAGCTTGATTGTCACTATATTAGGACCGTGTTTAGGAAGGCTTCATCAGTATTGTTCATGTTTCTTCCTCTATGCAAACAACTGATATTCAGTAAGGCAATAAGAGAAACGCAACACAGTTAATTTGTTGGCAAGCTAGGCATGTTTGCCTCCACCGCCCCCAGTCCTGCTTGAGGGGGGATGTTTAGTATATTAGCTGGTAGCTTGCTTGACAAGTTAACAAAAGTTTGTTACAATCAAGCTTCAGTCAACATAGTTTGTTAGAGAAGTCAAATTCTGTTATTGACTTTGTGTTACTATAAATAAGCTAGATTAGTCATTGTTGTAAATTAAGAACTTCATTTTACATTTTCATATTCAATTAAATCACACTTTATTTAGCTTTGGTTTTCTCCATATTAATTGATGAAACTTTGTTCATGCTCATCAATGGCGTCCAAAGTATTGCAACTATGAAGATCATAGTATTTACAGTAACCCAGAACATTGAAACCAGCGTTAATGTTATTAAATTAAATCAAAAGCAGCATGAATAGAATAAAATAAAACAAGGGAATGCAAGAAAGATAGGCAATTGTTATGTAAAATACATACATTTGGGGAATTTAGAGGGTTGTTTGGATAATGATCCCATTTTTTGTTGATATCTCTGACAAAAGAAAGAAAATATTAAAGGAATGCAAGAAAATCAAATGTGTGAGAAAGAAATCCAACACCATGTAAACAATAATTGTGTCTTGTAAGACGGTTTTACATTAATATTACGTAATGCAGATATACGTTTTACAATATACGTGTGTATAAGACGGTCCTGTACAAACATTGGTGTGCCTACAATTAATAGAGAAGAAAATGCAACGGGGTGACTCACATATTAAAGAGGAGGATGAGTGTACAAGTGTCTGGGAATGATGTCCTGAAACATGACCAATTTGCAAGGTTAAACTTGAGCCTGATGTTCTTCGTCCTCAACATGAATTGATATGAAATACTAAGCAAAATAATAAAACTTTATAAAGGAAAAGAAAGGATGAAAAGAAATAAAGATTAAATACCGAGACAAAAGAGACATGAGAGTCTGAAAAGGAAATGAAGAAGCATGAGAAACCCAAATTGTGGATAAAGTCGTCTTCTTCTTCTTGTGTGGGAGTTTGTTGAGGATATGGAGACTATTGTTCCTTCAGATTATTAGATTATGATTCTTAATTAACATTCTACTCAACATTGAGCAATGAATCTTGATTAAAGATCGATCGATTCACTCTTCCTTGCTTCCACATTATCAATATGTTTCCCATTTTCTACTGAAAAGTATCAAACAATTAATACCTTTATTTGAAAATTAAGGTTAACACCTTTAAAATAGGGATGATTGTCGTTCTTTATTTCTTTTAGATTTTAGATGTTAGACAATGGCCCATGTGTAATGATCATTGCAACAGCCCAAATATGGAGCCCAGAAAATGAACCCACAGATCTGGCGCACAAAACAATCCACAAACCCACAGATGCAAGTTTACTATTCTATATTCAGTTCACTATTCATCAGTTGAATAGTGATAGGGCTTGCTCTCTTTTACAAAGGGAGGGATTAATCTATTTGTTGTTAGATTTTGTTAAGTGTGATTTCCTTGTTATTGACTTTTATTAGGAAGGTTTAGAAGAATTCTCTATAATAGAGTAATTTGGATATTTAGAGGTTGATTGTGTCAAGGATCGATCAATTAGAGGACCACCGGTTGGATTGGGTTAAGTCTTTCTCAGGTTGATAAACTTTCTACCAATTTTCATATTTGCTTTACTTACTTGTTGCTTACTCTTGTTTCAATTTGTCCCCTTTCATTCAATCCCACCCCCCCCCCGTTATTGTCTTATTGTTATTTCATTGTCAATCATTCTAATTACGCTACTTTAGACCGTTATCATTCCACCTTCCTTTGGGTTCCACCCTTACACACTGCTTCACATTTAAGTTATTAGTTGGTACTTAGTAAGATTATAAATAGTTAATTTGTCGGTTTTAGATAGCGACTATAAAACCTGTCAAATTTTGGCGTCGTTGCCGGGGAAGGTAAGGGTTTTGATAGTATATTTCGTTGTGTGTTTTTAGAATAGTTATTCCATTTATTTTTCATTTTTTCTCCTAGTTCTAGCATTTTCTTACTATAGTTTCTTTTAGCATTGTTGTAGTGTTGTTGCTTGAACTATTTGACCTTTTGTTAATGTGGAGTTAGTTTATGGTGCATACCTGGAGTTCTAGCTGTGAGATATTGCATCCTCTAAATCCGGAGATACAAAGAACTCTTACTTGGTTACGATGTGGCATTAGGAGAGACCCTCCAATTATTCAAGAGGTGTATCAACCTTTAGAAGACAATTTGGAAGAAGACAACCTAACACCTCATGTATTACTAGGTCGAGTGTTGAGGGCACTCGTGTTGGAGTAGGTGTCCTCCACAATAGTGCGCCACATGATAAATCTTATTAAGGAATATAATTGGGATATTTATTGACTATATATATAATTAGTCAGTTGATTAACGTAAATCAATAACGGTTGGCTGACTAGAGTTTGACGTTATTGTCGTTTGACGGCGGTGATCAACTGATCTCTTTCGGTCACACCTAAAGGATGAAATCCAAATAGTAACTAATTATTTGTATACGATACAGTTAATTAGTACATTACATATATTCGATATGTACGAGAGTTAATTGTTAGAAATTGAGTTAAGAACTCAAATTCGATTAAACTTATTTTTAATTATGCGATAATTGACTAATAAATTTATATCTTATTTTAATACGATTAAATAAGATTTAACTTAGTAATTAATCGTTAAATTACTAAATTAGTTGAGGTTTTGAGATAGAGGTAATTAGTTAATTATATTTACAAGGAGTTGAAAAATAAATTAACTAAGCATTGTGGGACCCATTATATATTGATATAATGGTAAAATATTACTTAAAATGTTAAGTACATATTATTTATTTAATTGAGTCATATAATTGTTATATGATCAAATTAACACTTAATTATACAAGATAATTAACCATATGATCAATAAGTATTTGTGGGACAAATATCAAAAATCAAAATGGATCAAAATAGCCTTCACATGGCCGGTCATGTTGTAGCTGTTGGTGATGATGGTTGTTCTTATTCATACTCACAAGCAACATATGCTTATGACATGAATAGTAAACATGAAATCATTTTGTTCACTACAACACATTACCACTTTGCATGGCAATAAAATAAGAAGAAAATATCACTCTTTTAGTGATGGTGAGGCCGGCCCTCATGGCTATAAAAGGAGAACAATTGTTGTTCATTTCTTTACAAGTTCATTCTTGTTTATTTCATACATCTCTCAAAACTAAACTTCTCTCTAAAACTCTCATATACTAATATTTACTAAGTATTACTAGTGTAGTAATATAGTCTAGTATTAGTAGTATTATATCTATCTTATTATCTAGTTAATAATAAGGGTAGATTATTTGGGTTAATCTTGGTGCAACTTAGAGGAGATCTTCTACCTTGGCGATTATTTGTGTTCAACCATATTTGTAGCTCAAGATCAACAAGAAGGAGTTCTTGTTGTGCCCTTATATTTTCCATACCAATGTGAGGAAATTTCTTCTCTTATATAAATGTCTTTATATTTTCATGCATGTTACATAGATCATTAAATACTAAATTAACAAGTAATTTAGCAACTAATTAGAGGAGTCTAATTAAGGTCTATGGACTTTCAACTCGGCCGTGTAAGTGTGTTACTCGATCGAGTATGGTAACAACTCGGTCAAGTGGTGTGGATTAGGTCGAGTGAGGTTCACACGGCCAAGTGGTTTGTTTGATAGGGACCATGTTTGTTAGCACTTGGTCGAGTTTATATGAACTTGACCGATTGTCTGTCACTCGACCAAGTAGCGTATTACTCGGTCGAGTAATAGTCATAAATGATAGTTGTTATTTTATTCTCCGCGTGGGTCCTATCTTAGTATAAAAGGATTTTCTCTCTCTTGTTTCCTCATAACTCTTCATTAGTATCATAATCTCTCATCAAAACTCTAATATCTCTCTAATTAATCCCTAATTACTTTATAATTACTTCTTAATCTTTATTTGGAATCGTTGAAGAATTCATTATTCTAGATCTTTCTCATATCTATTCCAAGCTTTGTAAGTAATCTTCATCTTGAATCTTGTGATTTCATCTTAATTATCTTTTGAGTTTATTTTCGAGTAAGTAGTGTGTAATTCATGATTAGATTGATAATTAGAATGATATTAGTGTTGTTAGATTATTATATATTGTTTAGAATGGATTATTATGATTATCTTATGATTAGGTTAATAAAGATCGAGTAAAATTTGAGGAAAATGCGATTAGATGATGGAATTGATCTTGTTTGACCTAGAAATTAGGGAAAAGTGTTGTAGATTGTAATTTATTGATTATTAGTATGTGATTTGAGTTATTGAGACCTAGATTGTGACTATTGACCTTGTTGATGCTAAAATTGGGGGAAATAGTCATAGATGGTGACAACTAGTCTTATTTCATAAGACTTGGTAGAATCTAGTAGTAATTATTTATGATAGTGTAGGTGACGACTTTGTAGAAGAGGATTTTTAGCTTTGCTTGTGGTTGCTTATTAAGTTGATTGCTTCAAGGTAGGTTAATCCTACTTGGTTTATGTATATGTGACTGATTGATGTGGATTATGATACGATTGTGACATGTTGATTGGAGTTTGGATAATTGATTGTGTTGTGATATATCTTGGTGTTTGGAGTGGTTGTTTACATGGAACGGTTGTTGGAACCGACTCCATAGACTTTCTGGGTCGCTCTTCATGGTCCCACCATAGAAGAGACAGTGCGCGTGGTTATGACCTGGGTCTGGGGCTGACATGATGCGATATGACCCATGGTGTCTACGGCGTGCCACGGACACGACGGTGTGCTACTTGATGCCACCGCGATTGGTGAACGGTGTGCTTCTTGATGGCAATGTGGTGCGCTACTTGATGGTACCAGATATGTGTGATGTTGATATCATGATTCCTTGATATTGATTATGTACATGTAAACTGACCGGTGTATTGTTTTAACTACCGTGATCCATACGCATTTCCGGCGTATGACGTGTAGGTAGTGAGCAGGCTTGTTGATGATGACATGCGTTGATGTGATGCTTGCACGGGCTTGGGAGATCATGAGTCTTGTTTGTGTTTCTTGGACCTTAGACTTTATTTTGTAGACTTAAGTTGGATTTTGGAATAATGTTGTATTTGTTCTGGACTTTTGGATTTGAGACTTGTAATCGTTTGACTTCTGCTTTAGTTGATATGATAATAAATTGTTGAGACTCATTTTGATACAATCCTACCCTCGGGAAATTGGGGCGTAGCACCTCACCATGCTTGGAAGGTCTTGCGTAAAGGCTCCAGGTATGGGGGTGTTACAAAGATGATATGTAAGCTAGGGGGCCACTTACGAACGTGAGATGAGCACTAAAGATGTATAACGGGTGAGCATGACTTGATTTAAACACCAAACACTTACGTTATTTGCAAATTTCAGTTGGAAGGAGACTTGATGAGGAGGGATAACTATGACAATAATAGCATTCAATTGTCAGGACACTAATGGTTAGGCGTTGGACAAAAAATGATTCAAGTATTTGTTAATCATTATTTTTAAGTGATCATAATAATGGTGATTTTATTCATTGTCTTATTGTTCCTCATTTCCTACTCCACGTGACATCATTAGAGTGTTACAATTCTTGTTTTATGCTCAATATACCCTTTTTATATTATTGTATAGATTACTCATCGATCTTTGGATAATCCTTTAATTATTTTACTAATTTAGTTTTGCCTTAACCTTTGTTTTTGGAAAGTGGAGAAAATCAATTACGAGGGATACTAGGCTGATTAATATGATACTTAGTAATTATACATATGACTATTATTTGTAGGTGATGTATTTGTAAAAGATTGACTTTGATTGTTGTTGTTCTTGGCTATTGTTCTTCACAAATTCTCATTTATGACGGACGGACCCGTCGCAAGCTTGCGACGTGTTAAATCCCCCTCACAAAATGCAAGTGGGGGTGCAAGTGGGTGGGAAATGGAGCCCCCCACTTGCACTTTGTGAGAGAAAGGTGACCCGTCTTAAGCTTGCGACGGGTCGTCCCGTCGCAAGCAAGACTTGTTGATTGTTCTTAGGATTGCTCCTCCAGGCAAATATAACTCCTTACTCACCTTTGAGATGTTTGTACGAATGATTATGTTATCTAGTGTTGGTAACATGAGTTGATTGATAAGGTCACTATGTTGTACGAAGTATTGTGTATGGTAATGATTAGAGTCTTGATAGTCTTGATAGTAGTGTAGCGGGGCCAATTGAATCCAACCTGTCAAGAAATGTAGCGTGCTGGAGTATGCGTGCGATACTCTCTGTGCTTTTGTGGGGATTGCCTCGGGAGGTGGATCCTGGCTTCAGTTGATCATAGATGCCAGTCTGCCACCTTATTGTTCTCTTCTTATGGACCCAGCGTTTAAGGGATGTGCGTGCACATTTAGATCTGTGGATGATGATACTGAGATGATGACCATGAGATAAGATGATATGAGATATGGATCCTATGGAATTGAGAACAATATTTACTAATTGTGGAAGAGGAAAGTCGTTCCACGCAAAACGGTTTTTAGTTCTTAAAACACATTTTTTAGATTTAAGCTTTTGAAAGAGTCGCCACTAATTTTTTATGGAATTTAGAAACCAATTTTTAGAGATTTAGATTGTGTGAGGTTACGTGTTAGGAAGACAATTTTAATTTCATTAAAAAGCACCCAACCACGCCCGTTACATTAACGGTCTCTACTAAAAAAATGAATGGCTATTCGAAGACGTGTCATGTGCAATGCAACCATGCAATTTACCCTAACATGTAACATTAATTCTATGTCGGTTTAACGCAATTAACTATTGTCGATGTTATTTAGCATATGAGTTCATTTAAACTAATCTAGTCTAAACAATCAAAAGTGGAGGGAAGGTCTGTTCTTAGTCATAACATAAGACGGATTAACAAACATTAGTGGTTAGTAAATAGAATATACAACATAAATAATATTGAAACACACAAGACTCGACAAATGAATGAAAGTAAACTAAGAAAGAACGAAAAAACACTTCTGTCTCAGTGTTACTCGATCGAGTAGGCTGTACTCAGTCGAGTGACTCTGGGACAGACTCAAAACAAAAGAGCGGACAAGGATACTCGATCGAGTACCACTGTACTCGGTCGAGTATCGACCCGACTCGATCGAGTATGTCAAATACTCGATCGAGTGACCTTAAGACAGACTGACTCTTGTTACGACATGTGATTAAAACAAATAAGTTACGACACAAAATCAACTATGACTCTTTCATGATGATAAACTCGACACAAAATATGCAATACAAATATGAAAACACAACACACAAAACAAACTAGGCGAATTTAGAAACTATTCAACTCAACCACGACATACAATTACATGTTCAAACAAAATTAACCAATTCATGCCAATTAAAACAGTAATTGGTATATAACAAAATAACGACACAAACTAGATAACTGTGATGATTAAAACAATAACATAATATACAGAAACAATCCCATGAATGAACTACGAAAAATAACGAACTAGTGTAAGAAATGAAGTGTTGGTTTTTTATTGATTTTACAAAGATTACAATTGTCTAACTATTTATACAAGAGGATATAATATGAACACAAAACATAAACTACTACCTAGGAGAGATTACACAATTTACAAGACTAATTATACAAGACTCAACACTAATTGTACAAGACTCAACACTAATTGTACAAGACTCAAGACACATGATTATTTGTACAAAGAATGATAAAAACAAGGTAATTAAGATGCTTGACTAATATCTTCAATATTCCCGCGCAAGATGGACGGGCGTAGACGAAGGCCAATCTTGGACGATAATTCAAGGAAACGTGGTTTATGAAGCGGTTTGGTGAGGGTGTCAGCCAATTGATCACTGCCATTGATGTGTTGAACACGAATATGACCAAGTCGGACTTGTTCCTTGACAAAATGAAAGGAAAGTGCTAAATGTTTCATTCGTGAGTGAAAAACTGGATTGGCGAAGTAATGGGTGGCGGATAAATTATCGCAATAAATTGCTGGCGGGTGGGGAATGCGAATATGAAGTTCTTGGAGAAGTGACTTAAGCCATAACAGCTCGGTAGCCGTGTCGGCCACAGCTCTAAATTCGGCTTCAGTTGACGAGCGTGAGAGGGCTCGTTGTTTACGTGAGGACCAGCTAATGGGGTTAGAGCCGAGGTAGACCAAGTAACCGGAGGTGGAGACATAATCCGAGGTATCACCACCCCAATCCGCGTCACAATAAGCATGGAGACGAAGTGGGCTGGAACGGTTGAGATGAACACCAAGGTGAAGGGTACCTTGAAGATAGCGAAGTAATCTCTTGAGGGCGGTCCAATGAAGGGCGGTGGGGTGGGTTAAAAACTGAGCAAGTTTGTTGACCGAAAAGGCAATATCCGGTCTGGTTAAGGAGAGGTATTGAAGGCTACCGATAAGAGCACGGTAGTTGGTTTCATCTTGTATGGGTTTGTCAGGCTCAGCTAGGAGCGGTGGATGCGGAAGCATGGGTGTGGAGGAGGGGTTGCAGTCTTGAAAGTTAAACTTATGCAATAAATCAGAGAGATACTTGGATTGATTAAGATGAAGTCCCGATTTTGTGGGAGTGACTTCAACACCAAGAAAAAATGAGAGAGGTCCTAAATCTTTTAGTGAAAACTTGGAAGAAATTTGATTAATAAAGGTTTTGATATGGGTTTGGTCGGGGCCAGTGACAATTATATCGTCAACGTAAACTAATACTAAAATATGAACACAATTTGACTTAAAAATAAAAAGAGACGGGTCAGAAACAGAATTTTTGAAACCAAAATGAATTAAATAAGACTTAAGTTCAGTGTACCAGGCTCTCGGGGCTTGTTTAAGGCCGTAGAGAGCCTTGTGCAACTGACAGACATGGTCCGGTTTGTCCGAGTCAACAAAACCAGAAGGTTGGGTCATGAAGACGGTGTCAGTGAGAGTACCTTGAAGAAACGCGTTGTTGACATCGATTTGATGGAGATGCCAACCTTGTGTCACGGCAATGGTGAGAACAAGGCGGATGGTAGTGGGTTTGATGACGGGACTGAAGGTCTCCGAGTAATCAATACCTGGTCGTTGAAGGAAACCTTTTGCAACTAGGCGGGCCTTATGTTGTTTTAGACTTCCATCCGGGTTGTACTTAATACGATAAACCCATTTGCACCCAATGACATTGTGGGCTTGAGAACGAGGAACAAGTGTCCAAGTGTGGTTGCGGAGAAGGGCTTGATATTCATCAATTATGGCGGCACGCCATCGAGGATCAATGAGGGCTTGTTTGGTAGTGGTAGGGGTGGTATGAGAGACGCGAGAGAGAGCGGTTTTGGCATATTTTGGATTAGGACAAACAATGTTGTGGGAGAGACGGGTTTGGTGGGGATGGCGCGGTGGGGGAGGAGGGGGAGGTGGAGGGGGAGGCAGGAGGGTTGAGGGAGCCGAGGCAGAGGCAGTGGGGGGCAGGGGACTGGGAGAAGCCGAGGAGGGAGAGCGTGGTGAGGATGGGTTTGGTGGGGAAGGAGGCGTTGGGTTTTGGTCATGGGGAAGCGTGATTGGAGAGATGGGTAGGTCGAGAATGGGTAGGGAAAGGGTACACCATTGGTCAGTCGAGGGAGAGGGAGAGGAGGCGGTTTTGGAGAGAGTAAGGTAGGGAAATTCGGTTTCAACAAAGCGAACATGACGGGAGGTGAATAATTTGCACGAGGATGGGTCGTAACAGTGATAGGCACTTTGAGTGGTAGAGTAGCCTACAAAGATACAAGGTGTGGATCGATGCTCTAGTTTGTGAGTAGTGTAGGGTCTGAGCCATGGAAAACATAGACAACCAAAGGGACGGAGTTTATGATAATTGGGTGGTTGGTGATGAAGGATTTCATAGGGTGATTTGTTGTGAAGGGTGGAGGTGGGCAACCGATTAATTAAGTAAGCGGCTGTGGAGAAGGCATAGGGCCAAAAGGTGGTCTGAAGATGAGCTTGAGTGAGAAGAGCAAGCCCGGTCTCAACAATGTGTCGATGACGGCGCTCCGCAAACCCATTATGCTCGGGTGTATGTGGAGGTGAAGTTAAGTGGGTGATACCATTATTGAGAAGATCGGGATTGAGTTTCTTATACTCACCTCCATTATCGGAGTAAAATTGGCGAATGGGTTTGTTAAAGTATTTTTCGACAATGGACTTAAATTGATGAAATGTAGTGAGTGTATCGGATTTGTTTTTGATGGGATAGAGCCAGAAATAGTGACTAAAGTGATCCACAAAAATGATATAGTACTTAAATTTGTCATGAGAAAGAAGTGGTGTGGTCCAAACATCAGAAAAAATGATGTCAAGAGGCGCGGTCGAAGTGAGAGTCGAGACAGAAAAAGGTAACTTGTGACTTTTATTCATTAGGCATGGGGTACAATGGGGGAAATTCGG
The DNA here is from genome assembly GCA_022085475.1 of Heliosperma pusillum. Classification (NCBI taxonomy): domain Eukaryota; kingdom Viridiplantae; phylum Streptophyta; class Magnoliopsida; order Caryophyllales; family Caryophyllaceae; genus Heliosperma; species Heliosperma pusillum. Next base: position 43,345 of record JAIUZE010003307.1, on the reverse strand, counting down.
AATACATAAATTAAATTGAGAATTTAATAATTTGAGTGTGGCATTGGAGGGGTGGCCAAGACGGTGGTGCCAAGAGTTGAAGATTGCGGAGTGTGCATGAGTTGGGGATGGTGGATGCCACTCATATGTGCCGTCACGGAAGTGTCCTTGAAAAAGTATTGTTCCCGTCGAGATGGCCTTAAAACAAAAAGAATTTGGTGAGAATAAGGCAATGGCATTGTTATCTTTACAAAATTGGGAAACGGAAAGCAATTTGCGAGAAATGGTTGGAACAACTAAAACATTATGGAAAGCAAGGGAATTAATAAAAAATGAACCATGATGAGTAATGGGAAGAGAGGAGCCATCTCCAATTACGAGATCGTCGGGTCCATCGTAGGGAGCATGGAGGGAAAGAGTGTGAAGGTCATTGACAACGTGATTAGAGGCACCACTATCAATAAGGAAGGAGGAGGAAGGGTTGGAGGAAGCGGTAGCCGTGTGGGCATAGGCACGGTTTTGGTTCGGTGTGGGAGGAGGGAAAGCGACAGTAGGATAGGCTCGCTTAAAGTCGGAACAATCACGAATAACATGTCCTTTTGTGCGACAATATTGGCAACGACCTAAGAATGGTTTCGGGTTTTGAGAGGTGGTATTGGTTGATGAATAGCGAAGGGGAGATGGTGGAGTTTGGGTCGAGGGTGGATAGGATGGCCGGGTGTGAGTGGTTGGTGGCTGGTGGCGAGATGGAGTATGATGGTAGGGGCGGGTGGAGGCTGCATTGGCCGAAGGAGAGAAGGGGGATTGGGAGGGTTGTTTGTTGATAATGAGTTCATGGTTTATGAGTTTTTCATGAAGGGTTTCAAATGAGATGGGTACGTCACGAGCGCGAACGGCATCAATGACGGGTTGATATAATTTTTGGTCAAGACCATCAAGGATTTGGCTTGTGATGTCTTCATTATCGACGGGTTTTCCTAATTGAGCAAGGTTGGCGGCACAAGTCTTAATGGCGAGCATGTACTCGGTGATGGTTTTGTCACCAAGAGTGATGTTTTTAAGACGGTCTTTTAATTGTAAAATGTGACCACGAGAGGGATTGGCATAGGTAGTGGCAAGGAGGTTCCAAGCTTCATGAGAGGTTGTGCAATCAAGGATGATAGGAGCAATTGAGTCGTGAAGCGTGCCGGCGAGAGCACCGAGGATAAGTTGGTCTTGTTTGAACCACGTGTTGTAGGCGGGGTTCGGAATTGGTTCGGGATTGGGTTTGGTGCTAGTGGCTTCGGGCATGATGGTTTGTGGTGGGGGGTTGGTCGATTCATCAAGGAAGTAGAATAGACCAAATCCTTGAAGAAGACGAGTGAGTTGAAAACGCCAAGAACGATAGGTGGTTGGTGTGAGTTTGGTGCAAGTCGGGAATGAAATGGATAATAATGGTTTGTTTGGTTCGTCGGTATTAGGAATAAGGTTGTTAGATTGGTGTGCCATGGGTAATCGAACACTAAGTACAACTAGGATGAGAAGAAGGGTTTGGATCGATATTGTATCTGATACCATGTAAAGAAAATGAAGTGTTGGTTTTTTATTGATTTTACAAAGATTACAATTGTCTAACTATTTATACAAGAGGATATAATATGAACACAAAACATAAACTACTACCTAGGAGAGATTACACAATTTACAAGACTAATTATACAAGACTCAACACTAATTGTACAAGACTCAACACTAATTGTACAAGACTCAAGACACATGATTATTTGTACAAAGAATGATAAAAACAAGGTAATTAAGATGCTTGACTAATATCTTCAATAGTTTTATCGTTTTTTCTTTAATGTTTGGGTGAGAAAGGAATAATTAAAACGGTAAGAATGGATGACGACATACGCTTACGATATTTGATCGTCGTGGATATTCTACTCAAGGACTTTACCAGCTTAGCTAGGTATAGTGGTCATCCGTTAGTTTGGTCTTTAAGTGTGTTTTTACTTATTGTGTTGTGTTTAAGTAAATCTAAGTCATAAGGTAATGTCTCTCCTAGCCTATATATAGGCATTACGGACGTAGTAAGATGTTATCTTTTGATCTTTATATATATAATAAATTTTAGGGTAATGATAAATACAACCCACTGGGTTGTACATAAGCATTAAATGAATTACTTAAAGTGGAAATAAATTAGGTATGTTTGACAAAATTACGCGTATATCGGTGCCATTAATATTAAATATAAGCTTTTATTTCCTCTTTTAGGCTCTTAAATACAACCCAGTGGGTTGTATTTATCATTACCCTAAATTTTATATTTAACATATAATATATAATTTATGTAAGCATGTGTGCACTTCATCACATGGAAGTTATGAATTACAAAACGTTGAACGATTGTAATCATTGTTTCAATTTTGTGTTTTGTTATCAAACCTACCGAGTATTACCGGGGATAATCGATTTGTTCTCGTAAATGACACAGATGTAAAATAAATCCACAATTTTACGTTTTCCCGCATCAGACACCCATGCTAAAGAAGTATAACATGTTCGATCTTTCAAGTAACTACATACAACATGTGATAAATTTTCTAGTAGTGAACACATCAACATGCAAGATAACTTACAAAACTACATAGTGTATCCTAAGCACAAGCCAAATAATGAAGAATCATGCCCATATTCACTTCATTTTGAAATCGTTCTTAAGCCAAAACACACAGATGAACGGGTGAGATTTTTGAAGTTTTAAGTTAAATTTTTTGAAATTTTTTTCGAGTGTTTTTTAAGTCATAAGTCGCTTGCCCCCCTAGAATTTTTCACCCCCTAAATTGAAATCCTGACTCTGTGGGTGATGAAAGGGTGTGATGCCTCGGTTACCCCTATGATGAAAGGTAATAGTATTTCCCAATCTTCTAATCAATTGGAAGTTTTGGCTATTTTGGAGGCTCTAAAATGGGATCGAAAAAAAAAAGCTTCATTTATCAGTTCACTTGGATTGCTAATTGGTTCTTGATCAGATTGTTTAAACTTCTAACCTAGTATAGGCCCAAGAACTCGTGTGATCATCGATAAAATCAAATATCTAGGCTGCTTCTTTCATTATCTTATTTTTTGTTTTGTTCCTAGAATTTTAAATAAAAAACCTCTTAAATTAGCTAAAAGAGGCGCAAAATTGTATTTGTTACCTACTTTAACACGTGTAAAAAAAATATTTAAACCATGTACCGACGAGTATGGTACATGGTACTCCCTCACCCTTATTTTTATTTATAATATTTAAACCGTGTAAGAAAATGCACGGTCCTAACTATAGCAACTATTATTGGACTAATCAGTATATAAATGAGCTTTATTCAAACATTACGACGCTAATAAATAAGACATATAATAATTCCACTTAATCGGACATGAAATCTGATCTCATGTTGACAAAAGCATATTTGGCCTAATTTAGCAAACATAAACTTTTTTTTTCGCAAGACAAATTATATGCCTAAGTTTTTCTTTTTATTAAGTATAAATCTATATGAATAAGTTTTCTTTTTCTAATTTCTTTAAATCTTATGAGATATTTAAGATTTTAAAAGTAATTTTTTTTGGAATTTTTAGTGCGAAATTTTTTCCTTGGACGAATAACATAAATTATTATAAATTAAAACTAAATTTTTTTTCTCTACAAGAATTTGGTTTCGGACGACTATAATTGTCGACTTCACAGATCAGTTGCCAAATTGGCTAATGAAATCAGGCGCCAATTTGGCTACTGAAATCAGTCGCCAATTTGGCTACTGAATTCAGTCGCCAATTTTGGCAACTGAAAGTTGAGAATGAGTGTAGGGGGAGTTGAGGGGAGTTGAAGGGAGTATGAAATATCCTATACATTATGCCCGTGGGATATAAGAATTGAGATTTTTGCTTAAATAATGGACCCTTCAGGCTTCAACTAATAATTCTCTGAATTTGCCACCAATAATTACAAAATAATTGAGCCAAAGATCAATACAAAAAGAAAAGAAAAATAATTAAATTCTTTTTTTTTTTTTTTTTTTTTTGACAGAAGTAAAAGATAACGTTTTACATTTTAATACCTCTTGCCGCTAGGTTATGAGCTATTAAATTACACGCTCGCGGGACAAAACTAATATAAAGGCAATGAAATGATACACTAATAGACTCAAATTCTTCAAGGATATGTCTGTTTCTGTAGTCCGGTTTTGAAAGCTTCAGGATTTGAGAGATTGCCCTTGAACAGTCGGAAAGGATGAGCACATGAAGAAAACCACAGGAAACAGCCCATCTCAGCCCCTCCATAATAGCCTTAATTTTCGCTTGTTCCGAGGTTTGAGAGAACACATGACATCTGAAATTAGAGGTTTGTGTACCATCAGACTTTTTAAGGACCCATCCAAAACCCGAAGCTAAATTTGGGTACCAAGCCGCATCAACAAAAAGCCTATCAAGATGACAATCGGAAGAACACCCGATGAGATTAAAAATAGCCCCTCTTGAAATTTTTTCCTCCTCCAATCCAGTAATTAAACTTAAGGGACTCTCCACCTTAGATAATGATTTTTTATTAGCACAACTAGCCATTGCAGAAGCAAGAATATTTTCGTAGAAAAAAATAGCATTGTCCAGCCCCAATGAATTCCGAAACACAGCATTATTCCGAGTGATCCAAATAGACCAGATAGTGGAAAGAAAAGACAGAATTTTGAAATCCTTTTCCTCACTTCTTGCCAGGAACCGAATCCAATTTATGATCCAAACTCGTATATCAATATCACCATCCAAATCCGTTTTAATACCCAAGTTACTTCCTGCCCACATTCTCCTAGCAAAATGACAATCTCTAAAAAGATGAGCAGACGATTCAATGATTTGGTCATTACAAAGAAGACAGTATGAATTGAAACCCACTCCTCGTTTCTCAAATTCACTACCCACCGCCATCGAGTTGGTTATGATTCTCCAAATTAGAATAGTCCAAGATTTAGCTCCTGGCAACCTCCATAAAATCTTTTTGAAGAAACTCTTACAATCCAAAGAGACTCTGGTTTTATCTTTAACTGTAGCAGACTTTTGCCAAATCTTAGACAGAATTTTAGAATACCCACTTTTAACAGTGTAACCTCCATGAGAAGACAAACTCCAATAAAAATTATCTTCCTTAGTCGTCTCCGAAATAGGAGTAGCAAGAATTTTAACTACCGACAAAGGACTGAAAAAAGCATGGATCATATCTGAACACCATCCAAGACCAGGTTCGATAAGATTTTTAATCTTTAACCCCACAATGGAAGGTGATCCATGTAGAAGGCTAGGATGGGCTGGCAACGGATAATCTCCATCAACCCATTTGTAGTTCCAAACAGATAGTTCAGAGAAGGGACCCACTTGCCAACCAATATTATCTTCAAACACTTCTAAACCCCATAATATTCCTTTTCCAATCCAGTTTACATTTCTAGGAGCGCTCCACGTACAACAGGGATCATTACCAGCAATACCACTTTTAAACTTCTCCAGATTATATTTCAAACCAATAGTACGACTGATAAGGGAGGTAGAAGATTGAAGAATATTCCATCCAGATTTAGCTAGGAGAGCTTTATTAAAACATGAAACCTTGCGAATACCAAGTCCGCCCATACCTTTAGGTTGACTGAGAAATAACTTACTACACCAGCTGATACCCTGAGATTTCTTCAGACCTTTCCACCAAAAATGTGACAGAAGAGAATCAATTCTCGAAGCCACACTTACCGGTAGTTTGAAAACCGATAGAATAAATGTTGAAAGGGAAGAGAGGATAGACGAAATCAAAGTGAGTCGACCAGCTTGTGATAGAAGAATACCATTCCATGAAGATATACGCTTAGAGATACCATCAATTAAGTGACGGAAGATGAACTTTTTAGAAATACCCCTGTCAATTCCAATATCAGTGGGAGCTCCTAAATATTTTCCCATTGTTGAGGTTCCATTAACATCAAAAATTTCATAACAATCTTTAGCAAAAGATAAGGTTGCATTAGGGCTTACCAGGATGGCAGACTTACTCTTATTCAATATTTGTCCTGAGGCCTTACAATACTGATTTATAATTTTATTCAAGGCCCGACAGGAACTAGCATTACCTTCTATGAAAAAAATAGAGTCATCAGCGAATAAGAGGTGAGAGATAGCTTCCGATTTTTTCGACATCTTAATCCCTTTAAACAATCCATTCTCTTCAGCACATGAGATATTCTGGGATAGGATTTCTGTACATAGAACAAAAATATAAGGAGACAAAGGATCCCCTTGTCTTAAACCACCTTTAGGGATTATCCTCTTAGAAGGAATCCCATTCACCAGAATCTCATAAGAAACAGACGTAATACATTTCATAATAAGAGAGACAAATTTTGGTGGAAATCCAAGAACAGAGAGAGCACCCTGAATAAAATTCCAGTTCATACGATCATAGGCCTTGCTCATGTCAGCCTTAAAAGCCATTTTTTGCTTTTTCCTTTTCCCGGAACTAGTAATTGAATGGAATAGCTCATTAGCGATTAGAATATTATCAGAAATACTTCTCCCAGGGATGAAAGCATTCTGATATACTCCGATAACCTTGCCAATGATTTTCTTCATCCTATTAGTAATGCATTTTGTGATTATCTTCATAATATTATTGCATAAGCTAATAGGTCTATAATGTTCCACTATTTCCGGGGAAGAGATCTTAGGGATTAAGGTAATAAAAGTTCGATTCAATTCTTTCAGAATGTGGTTACCATTAAGAATACCTAGCACTGCTGAAATAACGTCATTCTTAATAAAATGCCAACATCTTTGATAGAAAATAGCAGGAATCCCATCCGGACCAGGAGACTTCAGCGGGCCAAGTTGGAAAACAGCAGTTCGAACCTCTTTAGAAGAAAACGGTTTGTTTAAATAATCTTTTTCATCCTGATTCAGCATGGAACTAATTTTACTAAAAACAGGACATTCAGTGCTCATAAAGTCATCAAATGACAGAAGATCCATATTAGTCTGAAATAACTCCGAATAATAATTATCAAAAGAACATCTGACGATCCTTTCATCAAAACACCACTGCCCCTGATCCAACATAAGCCCCTTAATGAAATTCCGCCCAGATCTACCCTTAACATGATGAAAGAAATATTTTGAACACGTGTCACCCTCATTAATCCATTTAATTTTAGCACGTTGCTTCCAGAATAATCCAATAGACGCTGCAAATTCTCTGGCCTTAGAATCCATTGTAAGGAAGTAAGAAATATCACCATTAGAGGAGCCCATCTCAATCCCCTTTTCCAATTCCTTATCAAAATCAGTCCACTTGCAATTCCATTCTGATTTCTTTGATAAAGTCCATTTTTTAATACCAGAACGGGCTCTTGATAATTTTCGGACAAGACAAAAAGCAGAAGATCCAAATACAGGTATCTTCCACTCTGTTTGGACTTGAAGTAAACAATCTGGATAATCCAAACTCCAAGCTTCAAGTTTATAGGGTCTTCCTTTTCCTAAAGTTATCAAATCAGAATCAAAGATAATTGGAGCATGATCAGATATTTGTATAGGTAGATGGAGGACTCCCGAATTAGGAAAAAATAATTAAATTCTTTTGTCATATTTATTTGTTTATCTTTTTTTTATTCATCGTAAGAATTATTCTTAACTAAAAGTAAAAAAAATGAGTGTTGAATTACTATAGGCTATCATCGCTTCCTTAGTTTCAGAATTTCAGCCATTAGGTCTTGACCCCATTATATATTTTATTCCTAAGATTAATCATTGCTCCCTTTGTCCATTTTTTTAGTAAACCTAAGACCATCCCCAAGCAAGGTCATGAGGGAGGTCATGACCTTGTTGGGGCATGCTAATTACAAATTAAGAAGAGAATTAGGGTGACTCAAAGTGAGAAGAGGGCATCTCATGACCTCTTTTGAGTTTCCATGACCCAGTTGGTGACCCAACAGGTGGCAACTTCTAATTGGTTTTTGAATAAAAAAAGAAAAAAGTACCAAGAAGCCTGCCATCTTGAACAGCAGCAGTCCTTTTCTCATTTTCTGCCAAAAAAAAAAGAAGATAACTTAATAAGAATTAAAGTTAGATTTATATATCAAAGCAACATAAAATAAAATATGATCATAGTTTTATTGAGTCACTTTTTAAATTATCTATAAAATGAACTCAATTATGACATATTTTGAGCCAATTTATATAAATATAATATTTAACATACTTAAAAAAACAAAAAATTAAACCAGATTCAAACATGCATATACATATATATGATTAAAAATTAATTACCTGAGTTCATCGTATAAGGTAGACATAAGCGATGAAGATGAAGGTTGGTGATGGTAGGATGGAAGTCGGCAGTGATACTAGACGAAGAAGATGAAGGTTGGGGAAAATGAACAATGATATTAACACACAATCTAAGAGGCAGGCTAAATAAATAGACGAAGAAGACGAAGAAGAGGCAGGCTAAATAGGAGATGAAAGGAGATGATCTACCATTTTTTATTTTTGTGGGTTTTTTTGGGGAAAATAGGAGATGATCTACCATATACTTATTAATGGGGAAAATAGACGAAGTATATGACCTACCATTTTTGGGGTTAGTGTATTTGATAATTATTAATGGGGTTAGTGGTAGTGAGAAAATAGAAGACGAAGAAGAGGAGGCTAAATAGTGTATTTGATAATTATTAATGGGGTTAGTGGTAGTGGCCTCCATTGGGTAGTGATTTTGTGAAACACAAATTCTTATTTTAAATGGTCACTATCCGTCTTAAGTTTAAGACGGATCAAATAAATACCAAACCATCTTACTTGTTGCCTATAAAATAATAAAAGTTTTGTAATTATTACCACTAATTGGGGTAGTATTTGATCCGTCCTAAACTTTAGACGAATATTACTCATCTTAAGCAAGACTTACTGTTTGTAAAATGAGAGGGGTTTAGTAGGAGTGGTTCGATTAAATTGGTGTTTTTTTTAATTAATTTTTTTAAAAGATATTATTTGTGTAATTGTGAAAAATAATTTAAGTAAGAGATTTAAAAAATATATATATAAAAAAACATATTATTAGTTTGTTAGTAAATATTAATTGAAAATGTAAGAAAAAGGTTTGGGTGGGGTATAGAATGTAGGAAATGATTGAAAAAGTTGGAAAGTAGAAAATGATTGGATTGGTGACCTAGGTCACGACTTTCTGCTTGGGAGGGTATAAATGGGTCAAGATAATTATGGAGTGATTAAGAGTAAAAATGGGTCGTGACCTAGTTAGTGTGACCCTTGCTTGGGGATGGTCTAATAATAATAATGTCCCTGTGGTGTATTGTTGATTGACAGCTAAAGTGCTCTAAGTCAAAATGTTGCTCATGAATCATATAAATGATTGAATAAGGTTTTACTCGTATATATTAATGATGTTATATTTTTGAATTATTTTTTTTTCTAAAATGTTTGGGTACGAAGAGAGTAAGGTAAAGGGATTCAGGATAAAGATTTCAATTTTTGGTTATCGACTCATGAGTCATGAATGTCATTATAGAGTAATTCTTGTGTCTTTCAGGAGTACGATCCTCCTTATATCTAAGCTATTATTATAATTTTTCGTGTTATTCTTCCTCCTTTAGTTGTAAGGAGGAGCATCATCCAGGAGAACACAAGAATTTTTCGTCAGCGTCGATAAGGTAGATGACACTCGTAATTCGTTACTCTTTAGTTTGGTTTCCAAGTGTGTTTTAATTTGATGGTCTTGTTTGTCCTTTTAAGGTAATGATAATTACTCCGTATTACGAAAACTCTGTTTATATAAAAAAAATATTTGCCAAACTAACTGAAAAAGTAGTTTATTTAGTATTATAATAACTTAGCTATTATAACCTTTTATAACCTTTTATTTACCCAGCTATTATAACCCTTTTATTTCTCTCTACCTACATACAAAATTTATTTTAAAACAAATTATTACCCAACTATTATAACCTTTTATTTCCCTCTACCTACATACCAAATTTGAGATTAAACAAAGTATTATAACCTCATTAAAAAGACCCACAAAAATCCCCCTTCACCACGGCTGCAATCCAAGATTTACAGCAATCTTCTCTGACTAACCTTACTTTACACACCAATAGACCATAAATAAGGCCACCTTTTACCAGCGTGTTGACAATCCTTGTAAAGCTTGTACTCTCACCTTTCCAATGAGTCCAAGAACATTTTAATCCGATCTCGTTTGCAATCTTAAACATCATTTGAATGTTACCCCATTCCAAATGCTCAAACTCGAGCCAAAATGTCGTGTTTGACAAATTATTTTATTAAATGTGTTTAACCGTTTTTTTTTAAAGGTGGTGTTTTGATTTTGTTTTTTTTTCTAAAATGTTGTGTTTAACAAAAAATAATCATATTAAATTAGTTATTATTTTATTAGAAAATACTTTAACACAGTAATATTTACTCATATTTACTCATATACTTTGAAGATATTGGAGAAAAGTTGCATATGAAAAGTAAGAATAACCATAGATACTGCAGGTTGGGGGTCAAGGTGTCAATTATTATTTCTACGTATAATACATGGTATGGGGGGCATGTGCACTAACCAACCACTTTTCAAGCCTAATGGGCATTCGAGTGAGGGGCATAATAGAATATAACTATAATATATGTGCCTCAACCGTCACCTTAAGGTTTTGGTTGAGACCCATATATTATAATTATATTCTATTATGTACCACAAAGCAACATCGTCACGCAAAATGACAGCCTTTTATACATAAGATAGCGATCATAACTTATCATTTAGCAAGAACTTGCATAGCTACCAATAGGGAGATACATAATGTTTAACATCCCTCAGCTACTAAAATCCCTTGTGAATATGCTCTTGCTGCATTTCTTCACAATTCTACCTTTTGTAATCCTGTTGTTCTTCATTTACAAGCACTTCTTGACCAGCCGATCTACCAGAAAACAACTACCGCCGTCTCCTAAAACATTGCCAATCATAGGAAACCTGCACCAAATCAGTCGATTACCACATCGATCATTACACAGTCTGTCCCAACAATATGGAGAGCTCATGCTGGTTCATTTTGGCCGAAAGCCTGTCCTTGTCGTCTCGTCATCAAAGGCAGCATGTCAGATCATGAAAACCCATGACATAATCTTTGCAGATAGGCCACAGTTGACAATATTCAAAAGACTAGCTTACAATTGTAAGAATATAGCATTCGCACCTTACGGTGATTACTGGAAACAGATAAGAAGTATATGTGTTCTTCAGCTGTTAAGTTCTAAAAGGGTTCAGTCTTTCCAAAACATCAGAGAAGAAGAAGTAGCTCATATGATTGGGGAGATCGAACAGTCGTCAAATACGACAACATCTGTTCATTTGAGCAAACTGTTTCTGAATTTTACTAGTGATGTTATTTGTAGAGTTGCTTTTGGAGTGAAATTCAAAGGGGAAACAGATGGGATTAATTTTAAGGAGTTGCTGGAAAAGCATGAAGAGCTGTTAGTAGGGTTTCACGTTGGCGAGTTCATACCGTGGTTCTCTTGGATTAACTATGTTAATGGCGTCGAAAGTGAGATTAAGAAAGTTGCCAAGGATATGGATAGATGTCTTGAAGGAATAATACAGCAACATATGGAACGGAGAGATCAAGAAGATCAAGATCAAAGCAGTGTTAAGGTAAATAATGAAGAGAAATCGAAGGATTTAGTCGATGTTTTACTTGAACTGCAACATGATGATATGAATAACTCCAGCTTGGATCAAGAGAGCATCAAAGCTATTATAGCGGTAAGTTTTCTCAACTCCGTCTCTCATAGCCTTGGCATGAAATATCGGATGGTCTTCCAGGTTAATTTTTTTGGTGTAAAGGGAGCCACAAGAGCGAATATGATGCTGACGGGGTTTGTACTCAGGTCATGAGTACGACCCCCTCATAACTTTACTAGCTAAGCTAGCTGACATCTGCTGGTCTTTCAGCCTATAGAGCCAACATTTTACGACAAATAGAACACTTTCCAAGAATACTCAACTGAATGTTTGACGACTGATATGGCCTGTAGTTGGCTGATAATTGACCGGCATGGCTAATTCATAAACGAAAACATTATGGGGCTAGGGCTGGGGCAAGGTAGGGGTTAGATATACGCAACCTTACTTTTACTCCTATGCTTAAAAAAAGGTGTATGACGGAAGGTCAATCATTGTATCGGTGTAATGCAGGATATGTTTGTAGCTGGAACGACGACAACTTACGCAACACTAGAATGGGCCATGTCAGAACTCCTAAGGAATCCGAAAGCCATGGAATCTCTAACAAAAGAAGTACGAGGAATCACAGGTGGCAAAGCAAGCATAACTGACAGTAAACTGGACAAAATGACATACTTGAAAGCAGTTATTAAAGAGACATTTAGGCTACATCCTTCTGTTCCTCTGCTGTTACCTAGAATCTCAATGCAAGATGCAAAGATTAATGGCTACGACATTCCTGCTCGAACCCTTGTCATGATAAACGCATGGGCTATACATAGAGACCCGACATCTTGGAATGAGCCTGAGGAGTTCAGACCAGAGAGGTTCTTAGATTCTCCTGTAGATTACAAGGGACAGTACTTCGACCTCATACCGTTTGGGTCAGGTAGGAGGGGCTGTCCTGGTATTCTCTTTGCCATCAGTAACATAGAGCTGGCATTAGCAAATCTTATCGACAAATTCGACTGGCAATTGCCGGACAGTGCAGATGGGAAGGCATTGGACATGATGGAGTACCCTGGACTTACCGCTCATCGCGCAGTTCCTCTAGTAGCTATTGCAACACCTCGTTATGGTTAGCATAAATTATGTATGCAGGTAAAAAAACCCGAAAGAATGTGAAGAGTGGTAGTCTAGAGAACTGTAAGCAGAGGTTAATGTTAGTATGTTGATCAATTTAAAAGTCTGCAATCAAATATTTATGTTCATTACTCCAGTAACAGTTTACAACATCTCCCAAAAGAGATGCAGTTTGCGACTATGGCCAGGTAAGGGGGTCGAGTGTAAACAACCTAAGTTTCTTATATGTAGATGAATTTGTACAAAAAAAAAAAACTATATCGATTGACCCCTGCTTAAATGTTTTTTTTTCCATAAAATAGTCGTGTTGGACACTTGGGCATGCAACTGTTTTAGATAGTAAAACTAAGGTTCCGTAACATAGACTACTAGTGCAGGGTGAATTTCAGGGCTGTCATCCAAAATCCAAATCACCAAATAAACATTAATTCCTCACCAAATAAACCATGGGAATAAAAAGGATTAAGAAGGATAATGAGAAAATTCTTTGGCATATATAAGTTCTGCGAAAGTGCAAAGCGGGTCTCGAAAGTTCAAGTTCGTTCAGGTCAGATTGGAAATCTAGGGTCTCGACTTTGTTGTTATCAAGTTATTTTGGGTAGGACTGGTCAACCATTTGGGCCGGGCCAGGTAAGACTGGTTGGACCCAAAACCCGCCCAAGGTAGGGAGCGGGCCAGGTCAAGCCGGGCCGGGTAGTGACAGACCCGGAACTGGCCCAGGGGCAGGCCTAGTTTGGGTGAGGGTGAAGGCGGGGTGGGAATTCCTCAGCCCAGGCGAAAAATAGCCCGACGGGTGGGTCGGGCCAGACCGGCCTGCATGTTTGACCAAGCCTAAATTTGGGTCTATGTTATTTTGACTCACGTTTCTCTATGATTGGAATATTGGATCCTTGGAGTCTCTTTAGATCAAATATGTGGGCTTTAGTCATTACAAGATTTTTTCAGCTATGGCGGCTCTTTTTTTTCCAAAAGTAAAATGAATTAATTAATATAAAAGTCGTATAATATGGCTAAAAATCAATAGCAAGTCTCACTTCCGACGGGCGACCACGTCACAAATGAGAATTTGTGAAAAATCAATAGCATACTATCGCGTCACATATTGAGGACATTTAGCATGTTTTACTCGTCAATATGTTGTTTATGGTGTTTGATAAATAACATATTGAAATAGTAGATTGAGCTCCAATTTACCGTTTTACATTACGCTGCTTCGCTGAGCATATTTACTTTACTCTATTGTAGAAAATGTATGTGCAACTATTTATACATAGATACAACAATCGATTATCTTAAATCCGCTAATTACCAAACATTTCTACCAAATCTGCTAACTGAAATATACAACCTAAGTCAAACATGTTAACTGAATCTCTCATGTATAATATTGTTAACCAATCTGCTTCTGCTAATAATAATCTGTTGAATAACAAACATGGCCTTAAGCCAAATCGAATTTAATTTAACTTACTTTAAGTATTTATTTAAGACCTAGTGCATGCACGATATTTCAGATCTTATCATTTAAAGAATTTTAGTTGTTAGTCTAAGGCAATATTGTGTGAGATGATTCTATAATGCAAGACGATCCTACAATGTGAGATAGTCACAAACTCACAATGTGTAAAAAACTACTCTTTATAAGAGTTAAAATAAATGAATAAGTTATCTTAATAGCAGTTCGTCTAACCCTATATTTGTGGTAAAAAAAATTAATGTAACTCGTTGTATCCGACTTTTGTATATCAAGTTGATTTTCATATTTTATAAAACTACATTAGTTTTTGTTTTCATCTATTTTCCAAGTGTTTTGAGGATATTATGATGGATAATTTTTATGGTAGAAAAGTTTATTGAATAATACTTGACGATAATATTATATGTTAATAATATTGTATAGGAATATATTTATGTTGTTTTATAAATGTAGATTTTTTTTGTAGCACATGTATAATCCAATAATGATATAATAACCATTTGTGGGCCTAACTTGTACAAAATGCCAAACCCACCCAGATCCGCGCCGACACAAGCCCATAACCCGACCCTCCTCCCACACCCATGTTCACCTCCCTCGCCGGCCGACTTCCCCATCTATGCTTTCATGTCGATAAGAATTCCATCCAAGATTGGTTTGCGAACTCAGTTTCATACCATAAAAATTCATGCAACTTGAACAGCGGCGCCGACAATAACGTTGATGGAGTTTATCCATGGTGGAGGAGATTACATGGCTTATTGTGATGGGGGTAGGGTAATTGGGAGGGTTAGTGTAGGATGGTGGATAATAATTAGAGAAAAGGAAGGGAGGGAGTCGGGGTTTAGAAGGGGAAAAAAGATTATACATAGGATATAGTACCTCACATTCTTAATAGTTTTTGAGTTTACTTGTATTTCTTCTGATTATTTAAAATTTATAAGTAATATAACATTTTTTTAATGACAAAACTCAAAGTTAATTGTATATTTAAGTATAGTTTTTGAGTAATGATTATATTTTTTTTAGTTTAATGTTTAAATTAACGAACTCAAAAACTTTATAGAAAAAACTTATATTCCTTAAAATAAAATTCAAAAAAATTATAATGAAACTCAGAAAGTATACTATCAGATGTAATATCTCTTATGTATAATCTATGAACTGATTTTGAAGGATTGATAAAAAGGGTAGTCTTTGTCAATCTTATGAGAAAATATCCATAATGGAGTAGGGTCGGAGGGGTTGAGAAAAACTTATCCATATAATCACACAAGAATAAATGTCAAATGTAGACAAATTATATTGAGTAAGTCTGATATCATCTGAAAATGTACGTCTTTAGATCGGCTAGTATCACTGAAGACATACATTATGCGTCACAAGTTGATGACGGATAGTGTCCGTCTTATAATATGCAAGTGGGAGAACAAGTGAATGATTCATTACCCTTCACTTGCATATTGTGAGAGGGAGACTATCCATTTTCAGCTTATAATGAATAGTGCCGAATAGTACCCGTTTTCCACGACTTTGCCACTGGTAGAAGACCTAGGTAGCACCAAAACGGACACGGACACGGACACGGACACGACACGGACACGTGATACGGCATCTCGTGAAATTTAGGACACGGGACACGTGATTTAAATTTAATAAAACATATTTTTTATAATTATAAATAACGTACGATTTTATTTTTGTATTAGTATTTGATATTAAATGTAAATAATTGAAGGTAAATTTTGACTTTTACTATAATTTATTAGCATTTCTCACCCAAACTCTCTTTTAATCAATCTTTTTTAGTCTTTCGATCTCTCATTCTTATTTTATAAGTGTCCGTGTGTCCGACACGATGTCCGACACGGGACGGCTAATTAGTAGAAGTGTCCTTGCTACCTAGTAGAAGACTACATCACAACAAGAGGTCGGTGTACTTGTTTGTTATCCATTTTGGGTTCCACGTGTACGACGATCTCATTAATTCAACTTTTGCTCAACTTGCACTTGTAGACTTGTAGTGGCAAAACTTGACTTTATAACTTGTACGTGAATTATTATTTCCTCCTATTAAGATTAAAGGTAACCAACAAAATCAAAGGTAATGTATTTTATTTGGCGCACAACATTACTAAACTATCTTTAATCCATTTGATATTTACAAAATAATGTCATTACATTGACTCACATATCAACCCATAATTAAACCCACAATTACATAACACACCCCACTTTTTCCCTTTTACCATCATTTTTCCACATTTTCTTAAATATTTCATTTTCCATATATTACCTTTCGTCTGGAACGGATGAAATATTTATGACGAACAATTTTTATTCTTAAGTTTAAAACGGCTAAAATGTTATCATTTTTAATTAAAAAGTGATAATGTGACTAACAATCTATTTTAGCTTACAAAATGATCACATTCACCTTGTATTTGGTATACCATTTGTGAAGAAACCCAATTGTTCACATGTGAGTGTAATCTCACATAGAGAAAAGAGGGGAGAATTTATCAATTTATAAGGCAATGAGCTACTCTCTCTATTGCCAATTAGTTTTTAGAGTGGAACCCTCTTAGGTTTATAAAGCGGACTCTCTCTCCTCAGTACGGGTTGGATCCAGACCCGATTATGAAATTTAACACCATCCGTTCCAGACGAAATGTTATATATTTTAGCTTACAAAATGGATTACATTCACCTCGTATTTTATCTTTAATGGATCACAATTACCTCTTATTAAGCCCAAGACGAAATGTGACCGTCTTAATCAAGACTTATTCTTTATTCTTTATCTTCCTATATACATTTGTATAGAGTTGGCAATCGGGTTCGGCTCGTGCCAGGTCTGTCTGCCCTTTCGGGTCAAGTCGGGTTCGGGTCGGGTTATTTCGGGTCAAATGATATATCGGGTCGGGTCGTTATCTGGTCCGGTTACTTTATCGCAATATTTCAATATGTTACCATTAAATTTAGTTTTTAATTATTATTTGATTTAGTTACTTCATTTTTAAGTCAAACTTATCAATTTAAATAATAAATCACTTTCATTTTGATTAATATTAAACTTAATAATAGCCGGGTTATCAATTTAATCAGGTCAATATCGGATCAGGTCAGTGTCGGGTCGAGCTGTCGGTTTCGGGTTGCCATATTCTCGGGTTCGGGTCAGGTCACTCGAGTCAAGTCAGACTTACCAGTTCTGTATTAGTATATACTCTCTCCATTTCGTCAACTGTTGTCCTATTTCTTTTTTGGGTTTCTTAGTCAGTTGTTGTCCTTTATATATTAAGAATGTTTTCTAAGAGATTTGATCTTCACTTGTTATTGACTAAGTATAACTACAAATATTTTTCTACTCTTTTAATGAAAGGACTACAATTAATCTGGGACTGTGGAAGTATATTTCTAAGGGTTGTAATAATGTAAGCCTTTGGGTTATAATTGTCAATTAACTCTATTCCTTAAGAGTTATATATATCAACCCGAGTCCCTTAAGATCTCACATCCTGAATTGAGACGGGAAAGCTTATACTGAATTGTACAAGAAGGTTAGCTATCATTTACCCTAAATTCATATGTTACTTTAGCAATAGATAGTAAATATATACTCCCTCCGTCTCCCGGTCAATTGTTATCTGTTTTCATTTGCGGTGTATAACTCATTTGTTATCTATTTCCATTTTTTGTAAAGTTTATCGAAGCTGACAAGTGGACATCTAATGTATGCAAGTGGGTATGTGATAGAACCCTTTAGCTTATGATTAATTTTCTCTTATTTTTCTCATTTCTTGGTCTTTGTGCCAAAACGAATAGATTACAAATGGCCGAGACGGAGGGAGTATTATATAAATGGCAGGTGACGAAGCTTGGATTGGCAACCATGGAACATGAGCAGTTCTTGATGTTTATCCTCATATTTGGTATACCGTTATTAATGTTAAAATTATGGAGTAAGCTACAAAATACTAATAGGCAATACAAAAAACTCCCTCCTTGTCCCAAAAAGCTACCTATTATAGGGAACCTTCATCAACTACTTGGTGATTTGCCTCATATATGCCTTCAAAGGCTTTCTAAAGAACATGGTCCTTTAATGTTTTTACAATTAGGGTCAATTCCTACTCTAGTGATTTCCTCTTCAAATGTAGCTAAAGATATCTTCAAAGACCATGATCTTATTTTCTCTAGTAGACCACAATTATACGCCGCGAAATGGATTAGTTATGGGTGCTACGATATCACATTTGCTCCGTATGGTGAGTATTGGAGAGAAGTAAGGAAAATAGTGCTCCTCGAGCTACTAAGTTTAAAGAGGGTTCAATCTTTTCGTTCTACGAGGGAAGAGGAAGTCGAACATATGGTCAATTTAATCATTCAGGGTTCCTCTGGTCCTGTTAACTTGAGTGAATTAACACTTTCTCTAACGAATAATGTTATATGTCGCGTTGCATTTGGTAAGAAGTATGATGCCATAAAAGGGTGCAATGGCAAGTCCGATAATGTTCATGAGATTCTTTACATGACACAAAGATTATTAGGGGAATTCAATGTCGCAGATTACTACCCGTGGTTAGGTTCACTTCTTAATAAGGTTAATGGTGTCGATTCAAGGTTAAAGAAGAATTATAGCGAGTTAAATGAGATCTTAGATGATGTTTTAGAGGAACATCGTGACACTACAAGGCGTAAACTTGCCAATGAGGATATTGTTGACGTACTTCTTCGGATTCAAAAGGATCCAAATCAAGCAATTTCCCTCACTAATAATCAAGTGAAGGGTATTTTACTGGTATGTATACTAGTCACCATTTAGAGTCAATTTTTCACAAATTATATATCTATTTAGTTTAAATTTTGGATTGTCTTTCTTATAATCACTTTTGTAGGATATGTTTGTAGCTGGATCGGACACTTCTTCCGCGACACTAGTCTGGATAATGGCGGAGCTAATCAAGAATCCCTCGATTATGACAAAAGTTCAAGAGGAGGTGAGACGAGTTATGAACGGGAAACAAAGAGTTGAAGAAAGTGATTTGCATAAGCTATCGTACATGAAGTTAATTATAAAGGAGGCACTACGATTACACCCTGCGGCACCACTACTAGTCCCTAGGGAAACAACAGAGCCATGCAAAATCGGAGAGTATGAAATTCCGGCCAAAACGAGAGTTTTCATCAACGCAAAAGCCATTGCAATGGACCCAAATGTTTGGGACAACCCGGATAAATTTGAACCTGAGAGATTCCTACATAGCTCAATCGACTACAAAGGGCACGACTTTGAGCTAATCCCATTTGGTGTAGGTAGACGCGGTTGTCCTGCGATAAATTTTGCAATATTGACGGTTGAAATTGCTCTTGCGAACCTATTATATCGTTTTGATTGGAGTTTGCCCAACGGAATGACTAGGGACGATATTGACATGGCTGAAGCTACCGGGATCACAATGCATAAGAAGGAACCTCTTTTGCTTTTGGCCATTCCGAACACTCTAAATTGACATAGTTTGGCCCTCTAAAACTTTTATTAACATTTCGCTTATTAAACTTTAAATTCTGGTTTCGCTACAGTCGTCGAGTTATGTCATCTATCTCAACTCAAGTCTATGTAAAGTGTAATGAAGCTAGAGGCTCACCATTCACTACTAATAAGATACTACATGTCAGAAAACCATTCTCATGCTTAAGCTGCTAATTTTCAGGATTAAACACAAAATCATGTGTTTTTGGTTGCAAAATTTCAGGATCACTAACTACCCATAAAAAGACTGCAACCCCATATTAACAATATAAACTCTTAATTGCATGACACCCAAATATTTAGCTTAATTTCCTAGTATAAAAACCGTACTAACAACTTCACTTCACTAGATTAAAAAAATCACAATTTAATTAATCCCTAAATTTTTCATGGATCACAAACAAAGCTTACATAAAACATTCTTAGTAGTATTAATCACTACATTTTATTTATTACTTCAGAATTATTGTATTACTAGCTCAAACACAAATATAGGAAAATTAGGAGAATGGCAACTTATCAGGAAAAATGTAGGTGTAGTAGCAATGCACATGGCATTAACCCATAAGAACACAGTCCTAATATTTGACCAAACCGGTACCGGCCCCTCCGGGTATCGCCTACATCGTCGGTCTGGTGGGGGCTCATGCCACGTGAACAGGGCACACGATCTTCGCGACACGAGATGCTATGCTCATTCAGTAGAGTACCACATAGGCAATAAAAAAGTAAGGCCTCTAAGAATCGAGTCTGACCCATTTTGCTCTTCTGGCTCATTCCTAAGCAATGGAACTCTCCTACAAACGGGCGGGTATAATGACGGATATCGTAGGATCCGACTCTTCCAGCCTTGTGATGATGGTAATTGTGATTGGAAACTATATAAGGCAAGACTGTCGAAAAATAGATGGTATGCTTCTAGTTTACTTCTTCCTGGTGATCATGATAGAGTTATAGTTGTTGGAGGACAAAGAATGTTTTCTTATGAATTTGTTCCGAAAAAATCTCGAAAACAAGCAGCTATTGGACTCCCATTTTTGCACAAAACTTATAATAAAACTGAAGGGGGAAACAATATGTACCCTTTTCTTCATCTAACACCAAGTGGACATCTTTTCATATTTGCCAATAGAGACTCAATTTTGTTCAATTATAGGATTGGCAAAGTGATCAAGACGTATCCTCGGATGCCGGGCCATGGATCTAGATCCTACCCGGGATCGGGGTCATCAGTCATCCTACCCCTAGACCACCGTGACAACTTCCAAAAGGTAGAAGTCATGGTATGTGGTGGTGCGTCTGACGGTGCATACAGGGCCGCGGAAGACAATAACCAATTCTTGGAAGCGCTAAAAACATGTGGAAGAATGGTGATAACCGGTCACAAGCATAAGTGGGCCATGGAAGAGATGCCTCATGCGCGTCTTATGGCGGATATGCTGATCCTTCCAACAGGCAATGTCCTGATTATAAATGGCGCGCAACGTGGAGCGGGAGGGTGGGAAAATGCAGAGCATCCTGCATTTTCACCTTATCTATATAAGCCTAAGAAAAAACTAGGGAAAAGATTTTCGGTTCTTAAGGCCAGTGGCGTACCTAGAATGTATCATTCCTCCGCTATACTTCTGCCTGATGGACGGGTCTTAGTCGGGGGAGGTAACCAATTCGAGAGGTATACTTACCATAATGTTAGATACCCTACGGAACTACGACTACAAGCGTTCGCTCCACAGTATACAGACCATAGATTCCACCATACAAGGCCTAGTAACATTTCAATAGAGAAATATAGTTCTAGTAACAAGACTAATCTTCACGCTTCCACGAAGAAAGATGGACTAGACAACACTATAACGGTAAGGTATGGAGAAGAGTTTCGAGTAAAGTTTCGAGTAGGGAGACGAGCAAGACTAGAGGAGGTCGAGTTCAATGCTTACTCGCCTCCCTTCACCACCCACTCAAACTCGATGAACCAGAGGTTACTAAAGCTAAGAAGCAGAAAAGTAGAAGGTGGTAAAGTAGGGATCAGTGCAACAATTGTGGCTCCTCCGTCTCCCAATGTTGCACCACCGGGGTATTACTTACTCTTTGTCGTAAATGGAGGGATTCCTAGCGTTGCTCAATGGGTCCGGTTTAGTTCACACTCTTGAAAAATGCTGAAAACGTCTAGGGTCTAGTAGTTTCATTAAATGGCACCCTCGTTCTCACATTTAGCCCGTCGTACAAAATCGTCTTCATCAACAATTTCAAATGTGGCTGATTGAGTGAATTAATCGAGTATACAGATACTAGTAATTAACTTAGCATATGTTGGTAATTGGAGGCAATAGGATGATCGAAACCTACAAAAGACAATAATCCGATACCCGGAAATAATATACAACTTGGATATTTTGTAGAATCACGTACTAAATACGCTTTCCTCCAAGAAATAATCGACCCTATTAAATGCCCCGGGTTACACGATTCTTCTTGTGGGATAAGACTACAACGCTTCACTCTTATTCCGGCACTAGAATTTAGAGCAAACACTAATGGAGTATTATAAATTATCTTACTTTAAAGAAGAAGAAGAATAAGATGGAATTTCTTATTCATTCTTTTTGGTGAAATGATCAAACAAATTCTTTGTGTTAATGAAAATGACTATATTCTTTTCTATATTTTAGTTATGAAAACATTTCTTGTATATATATAAGATCGAAAAGTTGGTTACAAACCAAAACGAGCCTGGAAACTACCTTTACGCTCAAAACGTAAATTAAATGTTTAATTCTTAACGCTTGATCATTAAACCTTCCGCGAACTCGATATATACTTTAGCGAGTGTGCACTCCGCACCCCCAAACCCACTATATAGCTATTCAAGTTTGCCCTTCTTTGAACCAAACCCCGACTACACTTTAATGAACCGGCGATTTCACTTAAATCACCAACAATCCTCCCCCATTTAAGTGTAATCCTTGGTTTAGTTAAAATCAATAAAACAAACCAACTCAATGCATCAATGGCAATATCACGAAGATTGAATTACCACCTAGTAATGTTACACATTTCAAGTATTCGGTGTATCGGGGTGTGTCTAAGCATTGAACCCTTCTACCCATTTTGATTACATGAAGATAACTTACACATGAGAAGAGCCAACTCCAAAAGTTAAATCCGACACTAATTAAACAGGCCTTGTGTCCATATCCTTTTCATGATAGCATATAGAAAGTCAACCCCGAACTTCCCTGAAGCGACCAAACTTCATGCCTCAAATAGGTGAATTTTTAATCGTGCACCTGCACCGGCACTTTTTCAAAAAATCATTAAGAAGAATTATCTTCATCCTAACCATGCAGGTCATAGCACAAACCTTCGGAACAATATCAAGTGCTCAAATCTAAGATAGTAGGCCTTCCACATTGAATTCTGCCTCTAACGTCGTATTAGAGGGGAATTGGGTATCCTACCACCAAAGATTCATAAGAGTTTAAACATCCCGATATCCGACTTATATACCAAGTCCCTAATCGATCCTTAATGCAAAGTGATCAACTAGTTACAATAAGATCTCATAAAACAATCAAAATCAATATATCTATGATAGTAAATAAACCGTGTTCTTATAATAACCCGGTGTCACGATCACCGTAAACACATGACTATAAACTTAGTCAACTTACCATCACCACCATAAATACAAGTGACATTGATTACAAATTAAAATAAACTCGTAGATCATTTTACCTAGCCACTTAGCCTTTTTATGGGCCATGACTAATTGATACTACAAAATACGACTCCAATGTCAAACAAAACAAGTATAACAAATGAACTCTATGGAAGACCATAAACCAATGGTAACTCCCCAAACAAGAAGACATAACCATTGCTGAAAAGCACAATCTACAATGACAATTCAATTTGCATATACAACTCCTTTTATTTGAAGGAAACCGACAAAGGACACACCATAATTCATGGTTTACTTTAAGCACTTTCACACTTACTTAATTCTTGCCAAATATGAGTACTAGCTATACTAGCTTACTTACTCAATTTTTCAAACCGCAATACTTAAGTCCTAGTGAAAAAACCCGAGTTATGACTCTACTTTCACTCGTCATACTCGTCCTTTGGAAGTATTGACATGAGAATAATAATCATACTGATCTCATCCATGATCCTAATACCAAGAATTACATTACCTCCCTATGTCCTTTACAAAAGAACATGATGATGTCATAACCACATTTTACAAGGTAAAACATCTTTGGTCTATGCCAAAAATTAACATGACAATAATCACACAACAAATGACTACTCCATAACCGGATTTGTCAAAAGTTGTACATTCAATGCTATTGATTAACCTCTTACATGGCTAGACCACCATTACTACATAATCTCATCAAAGCTAACACAAGCCACCACTACCGAGATTATAAGGTAAATCAATTACAACATCAAACTTAAAATGCTTTACATAAGACATTAACATGTTAAGCACACATAACAAAAGAGTAAGCATACTAACAACACTAAAAAAATAACCGATCAAATATTAATTGAACAAATCATCATATTTTATAAATAGTCAATGTGAGATTCAACACAACTCAACATCTACATCCTATATGGGTGAGTTCATCATCTTCTTGAAAATTAAGCTACCTAAGGTATCATTTATATGCCCTTAGTACCGCTTTACATCAATACACCATGCTATCAAGCCACATATGTTTACCCATATGTTACCGCTCAATATCCACATTTTCATGTATCACATTCAAGAAAACTTAATTACGTAATATACTCATTCCCATTCGTAGGACTCATTTTCAAACATTATATAACACCATATAAATACATATGAAAACTATACTAGTATAAGATACTAACAAACAAGCATAGTGTAAACACTAGAAACATCCATATGACCATATAAATAAATTACCCATCGTCAAATACAAAGTGTTAAAAGACTAGAAACATAGTCATCAATCCACATGATAACTCATAATCAAATTTAATATGATTACTAAAACACATGATGATCAAACATGATATATAAAACATTGATCACACTAATATCGATAAGAGTAAAAACTTGTTTACCCATTAACTACAAAACAATATCAAGATCATTATTTAAATAATTGATCAAACAAACATATTTGTTGACAAACATAATGAACAAGATATACACCACATGATCAAAACAATTCTTATGAATAATTAATACAAAACCATCTCATTATACTTGATCACAAAACTTGTGGTGATCGCCAATGAGACAAAACCCGACATAAACTATGTCAAATTTCATGAGTGATTCTCCAACTTCTCCTTTGGCCAACCAAAAGTGTCTCAAGTCACCATAAACCGGAACTTGGCACCACTTAAAATCAATACACTTGCTAATGAGCCATACAAGCAACCGTATTCTACCGCTCTATTTCGCTATCGTGTATTTTATCAAGGAGTATCCATTAGAGACATTCACACTCACCTTGTACATTCAATAGTACACCACTATTAATATAGTACACACACAATTCATACAATCAAAATTAATACAACCACTATATTAACTTAATATGAATTGCAAAACAAACAAAGAGATTACCTCTTAATCATGTCATATAATAAATAAACACTAAAAGACAATCACTTAATATTACACCATATTAAGATTTAAACCACTCATTAAACATGCTCAATGTCTAAAATAGTTATCTAACAACCCAAGATAAAATTATTCATACAAGACAATACTTAACATGTTTAAACATAGTGCATAGACATGTTATAAATTAACAATGACAAAAATCATGATCACCATTTTTATCAACCAATTTACAATTATCATTGATCATGACATCATTCATAACAACCAAAGACGGTAACTTACACAAAATTAATTCATCCGTCTAAAATAACACAAATGCATTCATTTATACCAGGAACCCAATGCACAAATAAATGAGTAAAACTCCACTAATACTTGCAATTGAATGTCAGGCCAATTGAACGTACATTATTCACTGTTTTACTCACAAGACATCCCACCAATTCGCGAATTCTAATAATTGTCCATGTAACCATTAATTAGAAAGCAAACATGGTCACATTGTCATCAATGAAAATAATTTTGAACAAATAACAAATGACTATAAAAGAAACTGGAAAACATTTTCATTGATGTTCAAAACAATCACATAATAATAATATCAACCATTATCCATTCAATATGATAATATCATTATTATGAAGCAATAAAAAGACCAAGATCCTTTGATCCTAGACAAACTGACATCAAAGAAACACAATAAACATACAAGATATGTCATCATTTAATACCACCATTAATTGCCAGGCCAAATGTACATCCACTTTCATGATCATACTTAGCATGTCATCAACAAAAGAAACCAACAGTACATGCCAAAATACCATCATGAACAAATGAACGTTCACGCATAAATTTTCATGTGTTTAAAACAACAAATTACTTATCTGAATGAAGTCTCGTAAGTCATTGTCGTCAACAGCTTTCGCAATATCATCAAATACTTTTGACCAAACTTTCAACGTGATCCCATCATCATCATCAAATGACTAATTTCACGAACTTGCAATAATACCACCATTGCATCTGATTCCAAAATAAGACCTTTAGCATTATCATCTCACTTACCGATCGAGCATTAATAACCAAGACAAAATATCCTTTAATTTCATGTCTCCGGCAAATTGTTTCGATCATTATCATATTTATTTCTTGGAGATTGTTGGTAATTGGAGGCAATAGGATGATCGAAACCTACAAAAGACAATAATCCGATACCCGGAAATAATATACAACTTGGATATTTTGTAGAATCACGTACTAAATACGCTTTCCTCCAAGAAATAATCGACCCTATTAAATGCCCCGGGTTACACGATTCTTCTTGTGGGATAAGACTACAACGCTTCACTCTTATTCCGGCACTAGAATTTAGAGCAAAAACTAATGGAGTATTATAAATTATCTTACTTTAAAGAAGAAGAAGAATAAGATGGAATTTCTTATTCATTCTTTTTGGTGAAATGATCAAACAAATTCTTTGTGTTAATGAAAATGACTATATTCTTTTCTATATTTTAGTTATGAAAACATTTCTTGTATATATATAAGATAGAAAAGTTGGTTACAAACCAAAACGAGCCTGGAAACTACCTTTACGCTCAAAACGTAAATTAAATGTTTAATTCTTAACACTTGATCATTAAACCTTCCGCGAACTCGATATATACTTTAGCGAGTGTGCACTCCGCACCCCCAAACCCACTATATAGCTACTCAAGTTTGCCCTTCTTTGAACCAAACCCCGACTACACTTTAATGAACCGGCGATTTCACTTAAATCACCAACAGCATACACAAAGTATAAATTTGTAATGTCAGTATTTGTATACTGTCTCTATCATGAAACTTGTATTGTATTTTTTTTTTGTTATGGCCAGTTTTTATCTCAAATGCAAAAGGTCACGAGTAGACCTGGTAAAATTGATTCAACCCGACCCGAATAACTCGATCTGTACCTGATCTGACACTCGATCTGAGGACCCGAACTTGACCCGGCCTGGATTTTTATTGTTGGAAACAGGCCGTTATCCCTAAATAACTTGATAATAACAGACCCGAGAATTACCTGAACCCAAATTGATCGGAGCCGACCCGGTTTACGGTGAACTCGAAAATGACCCTATTCAAATAGATCCGACCCAAACCTGACTTGATTGACCCATTTGCCAGCTCTAGTTACGACTTTGGCTAGATACGGAAATCAACAAAATCGCGCAAACTTAAACGATACTTCGATTTAGCTCAACCTTTACGCTTGATTAAAATACTATTTAAAAAAACGTCGTTACGAAACATAAAAACGTAAAGAATCAGATGGATCGGATCGACTATATCTTTAACCATTCAAGAGAACCTAATTATTTTGTACATCAAACATGAAACATCAACAACTGAACACACTACTGAAAACCTGCAAGTCAATTAATCACCTGAAACAAATCCATGCTCATATTCTAAGAAAACTTAATAATAATCACCATGAAAACACTTTCTCCATAGTTTCATCTCTCATTCCTCTGTATGCTTCTCTCTCTTCTCATCAATTCAATTCTTTATTAGCTTCATTATCTCATGATCATACTTCAGCATTATTTCATTTCAATAATTCAATTAAAGTTTTTTCAAAAACCCCATTTTTATGCATCAATTATTTGCATATATACATTCATATGGTTCGTCGTAGCGTAAAGCCAGATAATTATACTTACCCTTTTATGTTAAATTGTTGTTCTGCTCTTTGTGATGTTAATCATGGTGTTGAGGTTCATTGTAGGATTTTGAAATCTGGGTTTTGTTTGTTTGTTGAGGTTTTTAATGCTTTGATTGATATGTATGGGAAATGTGGTGAATTGGGTTGTGCACGCCAAGTGTTTGATGAAATGTGTGTGAGAGATGTCGTGTCGTATAATGCGGTTTTAGGGGCGTATGCGAAGGCTGGGAGGGATATGGTGAGTGCCCGGTTTGTTTTCGATGAGATGCCGGTTAGAAATTTGATTTCTTGGAATGCAATGGTTGTGGGGTATGTAAATAGTGGTGATTTGGATTTGGCTCGAGGTGTATTTGATATGATGCCTGAGAGGAATGTTGTTACTTGGACAACGATATTAGTTGGTTACACTAAGAAGGGAATGATGGATTTGGCGAGGATTGTTTTTGATGATATGCCGGGAAAGACTTTAATTTGTTGGACCGCTATGATTTCCGGGTTTGCTCAAAACAAACGTCCAAATGATGCTTTGGAATATTTTCGTAGAATGCAAGATATGAATGTTAAGCCTGATGCTTTTACCATGACTGCTATTATCTCGGCCTTGGCACAATTAGGCCGTCCTGAACTGGCTAATTGGATCAATAATATAGTACGTCGTGAAGGCATTGAACGTAATGAGAGGGTCCTTACTGCCCTTGCTGATATGCACGCGAAATGTGGGAACATTGAGGAAGCGTGCCAGTTGTTTGATGAGATTCGTAAACCTGATTTGTACGCGTTTAGTGCATTGATAACAGGCCTTGCTTCAAATGGGCATGGGATTAAAGCACTTTGGGTTTTCCACAAAATGCTTGTGGCAAAGATAGAACCTGATTATGTAACTTTTGTTGGTGTACTGAGTGCGTGCAGCCATGCGGGACTTGTTGAAGACGGATTGAGATATTGGGAGTGCATGATAAATGAATACAAAATTGAGCCAAATGCGGATCATTATGCTTGCATAGTTGATATGCTTGGCCGTGCTGGGAAGCTTGAGCAAGCTTTTAAAATGCTGCAGAGTTTGCCATTGGGTCCCCGCCCTGGAGCATTAGGTTCCCTTCTTGCTGCCTGTCGAACTTATAATAATGTTGAGATTGCAGAACTTGTTGCTAAGGAATTGTTTACCCTAGAACCTGAAAATACTGGAAATTATGTGCTTCTCTCTGGTATCTATGCTGCTAGAGAGCAATGGGACACGGCAGCTAAAGTTCGGAGAGCGATGAAGGAGAAAATCAATACGAAGCTACCTGGTTGTAGTATGCTTGATTCTAACTGATAGAGTTAAGCATGGATGAATGAGTTGCACACTGAAAATGTGGATATCTAACCGTAACTTGTGGATTTAGGCATTTATCCTTTGGAAAAGAAACGGCGTTAAAACCATAAAAACTGGTGTGAGCCACTCTCAAAAGAAGAAGAGGGAGTGGGAATATGCCAAAAGATGTTGCATTCTGAACCCAATTGGCATTAGCAAGAATGGCTCACTGATTTATAAAGTCATAAACTTTCTCCTCCCAACTCAATGTGGGAAATCCACATGCGACATTTATATGGGCTTAGCCATGGTGTGTGCAGATTGAAATTGACGGAGAGCGATGAAGGAGAAACCCAATATAAAGCTACCTGGTTGTAGTATGCTTGATTTAACTGATATAGCTAAGCATGGATGAATGAGTTGCACACTGAAAATGTGGATATCTAACCGTAACATATGGATATAGGCAATTATCGTTTCGGAAAGAAACGGTGTAAAAACCATGAAAACTGGTGTGAGCCACATTCAAAAGTAGAATAGGGAGTGATAAACCTACTCCAAAAGATGTTACATTCTGAACCCAATTGGCATTGGCTCGAGTGGTTCACTGATTTATAATAAAGTGATAAACTTTCTCATCCCAATCAATTCGAGATATTCAAATGCGACATCTGTATGTGCTTAGCCATGGTTTCAAAATTGCCTAAAACACATCTACATGCATTATAAGATTTTGCCTAAAACACATCTACATGCATTATAAGCTCATATTGATGTTCGATAAATCCTAATCTAGGATCTGAATTTATGGAGTTTAATTGAGGCAGCTTCTGGCTTGCCTAAGGTATGATTCCCTTTTTACTCCGTTTTCATTTTTCTCCTCTTTTGTGCCAATCTTTTTTCCTGGAAGCTGGGTTACATTGAACAAAATTGAGCTCCAGTTGATATGTTCTCTATTGTAACATTCATTTGTGTGGGACTAGTTCACATTCACATTTTCCGGACAACATTAAACGTGATGAAAACCTCTGACCTCTTGTTTCTCGTTCTCAGGTGGTGGGGATTGGGGAATGTAAAGTGGACTAACTTCCTAATGTACGAGTAAATGGTATCCTGAGATTTCTCTAATATACGCTAGAAATGTAATGTTGTGGCTTTCTAGTCTTGAAATGTATCATAACTCGTGTATGCAGATAGTCCTGCATAACAATCTTTACATAGAGAGATCCTGGAATCCAGGTGTTACATTCTTTTGTAGGAGGCTTCAAAAGCTACATAGAATACTTCTTTATTGTATAAAGCACAACTTCTCGTATACACATTTACGGACTTTTTTTGGTCAAAGTTAACAAACTTTGACCTCAAGTAAGTTGGAAAAATAAAAATTATTGACGTAAACTTTAATAATTGGATTTGTCGTCAAATATTATTTCACAAAATATATTTTTCAACAAAAAACAATTATAAATACATGTTGAAAAATACGGTCAAAGTAGCGTCTTGGAGACATCATAAAGTCAAATGGGAAGATCAAATATGGATGGAGGGAGTATATATTTCACAGATTTGCAAAAAAATTATAGTTCTTTATATTAAGAACTATTAATCTGAAAGCAGATACTGTAGTTACCAATGCAAGGAGGGAAGAAACAAAAATGATAGTCCAATGCCATGTTTTTTGCTCTACTCGAGCTGGCTTCCCTTTAACCTGCATTGTTACATATGCATTCACAGTTCACACTCAGCACTGAATTTCATGCTTCTAGGTGTATGCAATAGGTTAAGCTTTGTGAATGAAGAGAGTTACCTTGATGAAGATCATGCTTGGAAGAATGAAAGTCAACCAAATGAGTGTGAATGATCCCAAGAGGTTCAGGAAATATCCTATAAAAGGTATGGCTGCTGCCACTATTGTACATCCGGTAAAAAGGAGTAGTCGTAGAAAGAACCTCCGTGTAAGATTACCCTTGGAGTATATACCTTCATCGTGTTTCAGAAATTTGGTGTCTAGAGCCTCGTGAACTGGTTGGAAAAAGACCTGAGATCATACACAGCGCTTTAGAGTTTAGACAGAAAGAAAGAGAGCATATATTTTGCCTATTGGATAATGATTTCTAAGCTGTAGGCGGAGTACATGGACATATTCATCTTTATAATAAAATGATCTTTACTTGCAAGTAGGTCAGGTGAGGCCATTAGATGGGCTCGAGTATGGTTTAGAAGAACACCATGACTTTCAAGTTTCAACCTTAGTCCCTCACTTTACAACACCATATTTACTGCTAACAAATGGGCCGGACGGTTCAGCATGGTATTGGATTAACACGGGTTCAGTCAGTCGAATTTGTGTCATAATACGGGTCAACAAAACAATGTCACGCTCTTTTTGTACCCTTTTTAATGAACAAAGTCGTTTATATGATTATCACCTATATTAGTTTTACTGGCCATATCATATCAAGTACTCATGTCGAACACTCGATGCACAGGTTTTAGACTTTTAGGGTGAGCAAAGTAAAATTGGGAAATGAGTCATACATGTTGGGAGATGATATTCTGCAGAAAGACTATCAGGTTGATTAGGACCTTAGCCCATTTTGGCCCACTTAACGCCGTTGGGAGGTAGTCTGACACCGCTGAGCCATAAGCCCAGTAGCCAAGGACGGTAACACCATAATATACCATTAGGCCTGCTGTAAATTGTACAGTAAGGACTATTCTCATGTTCTTGACTGCTGGCTTGCGAAGAGTAGCCTGCAGATACAAAAAAAAACATATGCTCATATGAGCTACGGAATATGTTTCATGTAACTATGGTTTTTTTCCCAACACGAGATTTTTTGCATATTTTTACCCTCCCCAGTCCTCCATGATCACGAAAAAGTTCTAACCTGTATCTCTGGTAGAATGACCGGAGCACTGGATACGATGATGGCTGATACTGCACCGAAGGCATTGAGTACCTTGTCCATCATGTTTCCCTTAACTTCATAGTTCCTGTGGCTGTTAGATTTGCCTACAGTAAAGAATAGATCAATAAGTTTCGGATCCGGACAAATGCCAAGAGACGAACAATTGCTACATAGTCTTGCTGTCTTGCCTCTTTGTATCTTTCAATTCACATCAAGCTTGAATTATGTTAACATGTTATAGCAGGGTAACATTTGTATCTCAAGGTCCAGAAAGATTGACATAAGGTACTGTTTTGGGGATTTTCTATGCAGGACGGGAATGACCATTGAAAATAATTACCTAAAATGAGTCCACGTAGGATAGGTATGCACGAAGCTATGCCCCGGAATAAATCGCTTGCCGACGGAGTGATTTGGACTGAAGTCGCTCTCCACCTCAGCGACCTTGGTGACTTGTAAATACGTAGAAACATTTACAAAAAAATGAGTTTGGGACAAAGTCGTTGAGCGTTTCAACGACTGGTTATTTCCAAAGAGTAAAAAAAACAAAGAAAAATTACTATAGCAAGTCGCTGAGGGGCTAAGTGACTTGTGTTCATATCGCTCTTCCCCTCAGCGAGTTATAGCTTTTCCTCATGTTGGCTTTTTCAAATAGTGAAACGCGTATTGAGAAAGCGACTTCCACACGAACCTAGCCTCGAAGTTAGCGTCGACTCATTTTGAGTAATAAGTTTCACACCCACCCCACTTTTTTTGCTTACCTTTCTCTTCTCTTGCATGACCATTTGATCTTGCATGATTAGGAAATTAGGGTTTATCAGCCTCAACTTCAAGTAAGGAAATGATGATCTGAATTGTGCCTTTAAAATAGGGACGTACTAATTTAAACTGAGTTGATTCACATCATCACATGTACTCAATTGATAATTAATACTTCCTCCAATTCACTTCATTGATAACATTTACTTCTGGGTGCTATTCGAGGTGATACTTTAACCGTCTTTTTCGTTAATTATAGACTAGTGTATATCCCGTGTAAATAAACTGTTTTTTAGATTGTCACGTATATAAAACTTAATAATTAGAGTTCATAGTATAGAAAAATGCATTTTGAATTTTATTTTTAATTATCTACCATTGTTTAATGTGTAATACTAAAAGTTAGAATTAAGAAAACTTTACATTTTTACTCTAAATAAAATTGATCATGAAACTGAACTTACTTTTTTCAAATTAGTTATTATAAAAATAGATAAGATTGTTACTTTAATTACAAAGCTTATTCTTATTTTACGCATTGAAAGCTTCCGACGTAGCATATAGCTATTTTTAAAATTTCTACTACAATCTACGGAGTAACGAATATTAAGAAGAAAAATGAAACGCCCATACTGATTTAATAATATGAGTAAAATCTACATAAGTTTTTAATTTTTAAATATAATATTTTCGATAAGATACTCTAATTGGAAAAATGAGAATAAAGAATAAAATATATTAGCTGCGAGCCTGCGACTATTAAAGCGGCCCAATATATATCTAGAATAAGACATTGTGACACATGAAAATCATATATTAGGCCAAATATATATCTAGAATAACTTCCTAAAGTAGGCCCAATTTTTAGCTAAGAGTATTTGGCGGGAAACTTTTTAGTTTTATTGTTCTTTTAGTATAAGGAGGAAGACCAAAAGTAATTTTATGAACGACTTTTTCCTAACAAATCTAAATGTGTTAATAAACTTTTTTCTGTATTTATGATTAAAGTATACGTAAGTTTGACCTCTAAAAAGTACTCTCTCCACCCCAATCATTTATTTGTCATTTCCACTTTTTTGTGTCTTGTTCATTTGTTTACGTTTCTGTATTAGACATGCTTCTAATAAGTTTATTTCATCATCCATTTTTATTGTTGTACACTTGTCATCCAATAATACTACCCTCAAATGGTCCCTCCCCTCTCCTTGATTTCTATATCAAAAGTAAAGGTAAATATATGACGACGGAGAGAGTACGCAGATGTTACCATTTGATTGGATTGGATTGGGGGAAGTATTTTGTAATACTCATGTCAAGGCTTAAGGAGTAAACTCTACTAGAACTCTAGAAGGACCCAAAGTATCCTTTTATATAGCTTTAAGGACCTCAAATATTTTTATCTAGCTTTAAGGACCTCATCACATGTTTTGGACCAAAATACCCTTATCTTTATTTATAATTTGCATATATTTAAAAAAAACGTAACAAAAATTCAAATCATCGGTTAATCTATTTTCCGAGTAACTCTAAGACGTCGGTACGGAAATTCCCTTGTTATATCTAGAATTTTTACAAATATTTAATGGAAATTTAGTTTATTTATCATTTTTGAATATTTTTTTAAACTACACATGTCCTTCAATTATTATTTTTTCATGTTATAGATATAAACTCACATTTTAATTTTAATTTTTCGTCAAAAAATACACTAATATTAATAGCCCAAAAACGACAATGACCCAACCCAGGAAAGGTGTGAGTTTTTATTAGGGTCATGTACGAGATGATAATTTAACCCGGATAATGACCCAATCCAACCCCATATAAAGATTCAGAGTTTTTTTTTTGGTATCATTTCTCCATACCAACTTGAATATTTAATAGTCACAAGTAGGGGTGAACAAAAAGTGGCCCGGACCGATAAACCGGACCGACCCGAACCGGCCGGTCCGGTCCGGTCCGGTCCAGACCGGATACATACCGGTCCGGTCTCCGGGTCCCAAAAAATATGGTGACCGGTCTCCGGTCCGGTCCGGTCCGGTCCATACTTAAAAAAAAAAATCAATTTACCCTTTAAAACAAGGGCCGGTCCGGTCCAAACCCGGAAAAAACCGGACCTTAAGGGTTCCGGTCCGGTCCGGTCCGGTCCCCCTCTTAACCGGTCCGGTCTCCGGTCTTGGAATAGGTGGTTAGCCGGTCCGCGGGTTTATCCGGTCCGGTCCGGTCCGGTTCTGGACCGGTGAACACTCCTAGTCACAAGTTCAGACGGTAGCTTAGTAACATATGAAAATTTGCTACAATAGTTATAAAATACTCCGTTTTATTTTGCGCAGTAGTAGTGTCGATAATCAACAATTATATAAGTAATTTAACTAGTGAGCAACGGAGCATATCCCATTATTGAATCACTAAATGATACGGAGTACTGCGTGAGACACAACTCCACGACCATGCGTTGCTTTGTTATTAAGCAAGTCTTTCGTCATACGTGTGATCAAGACTCGTCGTAGAGCAAAAAAAAACCTAAAAGCTTGTCGAAACCTGCAGGGGTTGCAATTGAGCCCATCAAGTAGACCAATTTGCGTATCCCCCTCATTTTAATGGCCAAGTCTGTCCTGTCCCGGGCCCAACTCAACCCGGCCTAGCCTATGTTCACTTTTAGTTGGCGCGTTACAATCTAGGTAGCACGGACACTCCTTCTAACCAGTCATCCCGTGTCGGACATCGTATCGGGCACACAAAGTCTTATAAACAAGGAACGAGAGGCGAAAGAGTAAAAAGAGATTGATTAGAAGATGAGTGTGGGTGGGAAATGAGAATAAATTATAGTCAAAGTCAAAATTTACCTTCAATTATTTACATTTAATATCAAATACAAATACAGAAATAAAATCGTACGTTATTTATAATTATAAAATATATATTTTATTAAATTTAAATAACGTGTCCCGTGTCCTAAATTTCACGAGATATCGTAACACGTGTCCGTGTCTGTTTTGGTGCTACCTAGGTTACATTTAAATTTTGTTCCGTTACGAAACACGATCATCAATATTTAGACGTTACAATTATAACCAATAAAGTATTTAGAAATGATAATATAAACATAAGGGCATTTTGGTCTAAAATATGTGGAGAGGTCCTTAAAGCTTCATAATAATAGTTGAAGTCCTTAAAGTAAAATTTGATGATAGTTTGGGTCCTTGTTGTGGGGTTTACTCAAGGCTTAAGCTTTATTCCTTCACACCTAATATAACCTGTTACATGAGTATATGACTCTGAACGTAGCGAAAAACTGATGCTTAACAGGTACCTACCGTCTTTAACCACTATCACAAGAAGAACACCGATATAGCCAAAGGTGATAATGGTCGAGGCTCCTAACCATACTCTGATAGCCGACATATTTGGGACGACAGTCGAAAATATGAAATATGTAATTCCTGTGATGATGATGAAATACTGTAGCCTCATGGCCGAGTCACTGAACATTAAGTTTATTTCCTGTTGCAAAAGGGCCACAGATTTTGGCATTATAATCTTTGGTATGTTCGGTATAATACAGTTAGCTTCTTAATAATGTTACTAGAAACTGAAGAGTAAAAGCATGCTGATTTGTTTATCTTCTCCATTCAGGTTAATATAAAGAGATACCTTGAGTCCTCTGCCCCCGAGAAGAATGAAAGTCATATTTCCGAGGATAAGGATGGCCGATTGTGAAATCCATGTTACATAGTACATTTCTTTGCCTGTAATGACAAAAGGTGCAGCCGTGCAGTCAGGTGTGTCGTTTTAATTTAGATAGACTGTAACAAAACTGACCTAGCTTAAATTAAATTGAACCGTTTATCAAGTCTATCGACGCTTACCAAAGAGATGTCTGATCATGTCTTTGTATCGGATGAACCTCTGGCCGTCGATGAAATGAAACCCCGCCAATAGCCAGCTTGTATACCATGTAAAGAGCCCCCAACCCCAACCTAGAGGCATCAACATCAAGTTTGAATAGCTTAATATCCACCCACAGTTAAAGCATGTCACCATCATTAAACCGACCTGCTGCCATGAATCTGCATCATTCCAAATTTCATGTCATTTGATAACTCTATAGATGGCTCTTTTCTAGCAACTCATACCTACACTGGCTTTCAGCTACTATTGGTAACTTTGTATTTATGTCGGTTCATAGACTATACCCCCAGTTATTGTAATGGCGGTATAGTTTTTGAGGTTCGTTGTAAAATTTATGAGTTTGAATGTAATGATTCTGAGAACCTTATTCGCGTAAACATCAAGCTCAAGACCTTACTATGTGACTCAAAAAGAAAACTCTCTCCTCCCTTATCATTTGTTTGCCTTTTTCTATTTTGGACTTAAAACAATTAATGATGTGTATTGATGTATCAATGAAAAAGCGGCATGGACGTACAATCATTATTATTGCATTGTGTGTGTGTAATTTAAGAACGAAGAAGATATCGTATGGAAACAAACCATGGCCAACCAAGTGAGCTGAAGGCGGAACTTCTGCGAGATGTTCGTCGTTCATGGCGCCATTTTCGATGTTAGAAGTCTCTTGAGGTCTACTCACGCCTTCTGTCTCCATTGATTCCGTTATCTGACGTCGTATGGTGCTATAATGTTTCCTGCTTTTGACTCGTAGAATTTTGCACAGCTACATCAAGTTGTAATATATCTGGAAGCAAAAACTACGTGAGTAAAGTACTAACGTGACAATGTGACATCCACAACTCTTGTTAAAAAAAATGGCATTAAGTCGTGCTTAAGACGGGTATTATCCGTTTAAAGTTTAAGATGTGTCAAATACTACCAAGTAGTGGTAATAAAGACAAACTTTTGATATTTTATATGCAACAAGTGGGTGATTTAGTATGTATTTGACCCGTCGTAAGGTCAAGACGGATAGTGACCGTCTGAAATGAAAATTTGTGAAGAAATGGTCACTTGGTAATGAGCCAATGATAATAGACATTTTCAAACATGCATTCTATATATAATACTCCGTAAGAAAAATGAGTTTATTAACATATCTTAAAAATCCTGAGTAAGCAATTTAAGGTTTTACGTTGTTATAGTTGAATTGGATTGATCGTATCATAAAACTATTCTGCTCCTAGTGGGAAATATCAGTATTATTTTGTCTGGCCATTGATAATTTGGTGGACCAATAAAGGTAGAGTTAGTTCTCTGGCTTATTTTGGGGAATTTGTGACCATTTTACATTCAAATATGATGACGGATTGAGTGGACGGGTTATAGGTTTGGTCATTTATTTTTGGTTCGGGTTGTTAATACTGGTCGGTT
The DNA here is from genome assembly GCA_022085475.1 of Heliosperma pusillum. Taxonomy (NCBI): domain Eukaryota; kingdom Viridiplantae; phylum Streptophyta; class Magnoliopsida; order Caryophyllales; family Caryophyllaceae; genus Heliosperma; species Heliosperma pusillum. The sequence goes on along the minus strand of JAIUZE010003307.1, from coordinate 4,841 downwards.
CTATGTCGAATTTGTAAAATAAGGGTTTGAATAACGGTTGAGTTTATGCGGGTCAAATTAATGCCCTTTTACTGATGTTTATTTTCTTATTTTTTATAATTGTAGAGTTTAATACCTTATATTAGTAGGTTATTTTCGAGTTATTTAAGGGTTGGTTTCGGTTGGTTTTTCAGGTCATATCATCTTTTGACGAGTTATTGGGTCGGGTCAGGTCGGGTCAAATGATGTATCGGATCGGGTCAGTCTTTTTGTCTCTGGTTACTTTATCGCGTTATTTCAACTTTTTACCATTAAGTTTAGTTTCCAACTATCATTTGGTTTAGTACTACATTAATAATAAGTCAAACGTATCAATCTAAACATTAAACCAATTTTATTTTGAGCAATATTAAGCTTAATAATTGTCGAATCAATCTAATAGCGTAACTATTAGGTCGGCTAATATTGGGTCGAGTCGAGTTTTGGTTACTGATAACGTTATATTTTTACTCACTTTTTATCTCATATTTAATCTAATTACCATCTATTTAGTATTATTTATTATTCATTTTTTCGCATCAAACAGAGTTTTAGTTGTCTTGTACTCTTGTGTAATTAATGTCAATATAGATTGTGACCCGGAAAGACATTTTGCGACCAAGAAAACTAGAGTGAAAACATGTTGAAACAAGACGAATTCTGATTGTAACAGATGTAAGGGATTGAAAATTTATTATTTTTATTCACAAATTGCATGGAATACAATGATGGGTATTTATACTAATTACATCAAGAACCCTAGAACAATATAAACACAATATTTACCAAATATTAACTAATGGTAATAGAATACTAGAGAATATGGACAATCTAATAATAAGGAAAATAAGATTAAGGAAAATAATTAAACTAGGTAATATTCCTAACACGCTCCCGCAAGACGGACGATCCGAAGGCGAGACCGATCTTGGAAAATAACGAGCTAAACTGCGGTCGATGCAGTGGTTTTGTGAGGACATCAGCAAGATGGTCATCACCAGAAATATGTTGAACACGAAGAAGACCAGTTGGAACTTGTTCGCGAACAAAGTGAAAGGTTAAAGCCAGATGCTTCATACGGGAATGAAAGACGGGATTAGCGGAATAATGAGTAGCACTAAGGTTGTCACAATAGATAACCGGTGTAGACTTGGATGGAACACGGAGTTCAGTGAGCAAAGAACGGAGCCAAGTTAGCTCAGCCGAAGTAGTTGCAACAGCTCGGAATTCTGCTTCGGTTGAAGAGCGGGCTAAGGCACGTTGACGTTTGGATGCCCATGAGAGAGCATTACGACCCATGTAGGTGACATAGCCAGTGGTAGAAAAATACGAGTCACGATCCCCCGCCCAGTCAGCATCACAATAAGCATGAAGATGAGTGGGAGAGGACCGAAACAGTTGAAGGCCAACATTGATGGTGCCATTCAAGTAACGAAGAAGACGTTTAAGAGCAATCCAATGAAGTTCAGTGGGACGATGCATATATTGAGCCAATTTATTGACGGTGTACGCAATGTCAGGCCGAGTAAATGACAGGTATTAAAGACTACCCAGTAAAGAGCGATAGTCGGTGATGTTCGAAATGGTAGAGCTCTCATCGTTGTGGAGGGGAGGGGTGAGCGCGACAGGTGTGGTAGCGGGTTTTGACTCGATCATTTTGTGAGTGTGCAATAAGTCATGGATATATTTTGATTGTGTCAACAAGAGACCGTGGGGGTTGGGGGTGACTTCGACACCGAGAAAATAGGAGAGTGTGCCTAAATCCTTAAGTGAGAACCGTGTGGCTAGAGACTCAATGAAGGCTGACAATATTTGAGGATTTGAGCCGGTGACAATAATGTCATCGACGTAGACTAATAAATAAATGGTGTGAGACGGTGTCGTGCACAAAAACAAAGACGGGTCGGCAAGTGAGGCCGTGAAGCCGGTTGCAAGGAGGTGAAGCTTCAGTGTCTTGTACCAAGCACGTGGGGCTTGTTTGAGACCGTATATAGCTTTGGTGAGCTTATATACATAAGTGGGATGTTCGGGGTCAGTGAACCCCGGTGGCTGTGACATATAGACGGTATCGGTGAGAGCGCCTTGTAAAAAGGCATTGTTAATATCAAGTTGGCGAAGGCATCAACCATTAATAAGAGCAAGGGAAAGTATAGTACGCACCGTGGCGGGTTTTACAACAGGACTAAAGGTATCCGAGTAATCAATTCCGGGACGTTGTAGGAAGCCTTTGGCAACCAAGCGAGCTTTGTATTTGTCAATCGAGTTGTCGGGTTTGTATTTGATGCGATAAATCCACTTACATCCAATAACATTGAGGGACGGGTTTGGAGGGACGAGAATCCAAGTTTCATTGTGTTTGAGCGCATTATATTCGGCAATCATGGCGTTACGCCATTGTGGGTCAATCAAGGCTTGCTTGGTGGTATGTGGTAACCGTGAGGGGGTAGGATGATAGCTATTTTGGCATATTTTGGGTTGGGGCAGCGGATGTTGTGAGAGAGGCGCGTGATGGCACCAAGACGAGGAGGTGGGGGTGGTGGGGGTGATGGTGAGGCGGCCACGAGGGGGGAAGAGGATGGGAAGTGTTGAGGGAAGCAGGGGGAGGCAGGGGAGTGGAGCGAGGCAGGGGAGTTGGGGCGTGGGTTCTGGACAGGCAGAGTGCGAGGGGATGAGGGTGGGGACTAGGTTGGTGGTGTCGTGGGTGGGTTCTGGTCCGTTGGTTGGTGAGGGGCAACGGAGGGAGGTGGCAGGGTGGAGTGAAACCAGTAAGTATTGGAGGGTTGGGTGGAGGAGTTGGTGCGAGTGCTATTCGAGACAAGGTCGGGTTAGGGAAAGCGGTTTTTGACAAATTTGACATGACGAGACACGTAAACTTTGTGGGTGAGTGGTTCAAGGCAATAGAAAGCACTTTGAGTGGGTGAATAACCGACGAAGACACACGGCTTGGACCTAGGTTCGAGTTTGTGCGATGTGTAGGGACGAAGCCAAGGATAGCAAAGGCATCCAAAGCTTCGAAGTTTGGCATAGTTATGGTCATTGCTGAATAGCTTGAGATACGGCGAGGAGTTGTTTAGAGTGGGTGTAGGTAGCCTGTTAATGAGATACACGGCGGTGGTGAAGGCATGAGGCCACAAGGTCGAGGGAAGACGAGCATGGTTGAGAAGAGCTAGACCGGTCTCAACTATGTGACGGTGACGACGTTCGGCAAACCCGTTTAATTCAGGGGTATGGGGTGGGGTTGTGAGGTGACTAATGTCGTTGGCATTGAAGGTGTGTGCCATTTTGATGTACTCGCCACCATTGTCGGAGAAGACTTGTCTAATTGGTCGTTTGAAATATTTTTCTATGTGTATGTAAACAGAGTTTTTGTTATGGATCTGTAAATTGTGAATAGGTTTCGTATTCTTTGCTTTGTGTGTTTTGTATGGTAGTCATATGTCAACGTAACCTATATAAATAATCAATTAGTCTTGCTTGTGACGGATAGATCCGTCACAAGCCTGTTAATTTTCATGAGCAACATTATTGTGGCCTCGAGCCCTAGAGAACATTACAATTACATTAGTATGTACTCCCATCTTTCGAATAAATTTTATCGTTAAGGTTACATTGAATACATCAATCAAACATATAAAAAATTTACCTGAATGGATGAAATAGTTACACATTAACGAGTTTTGTTCGGGTTGACTATCTTTTTCATTCCAAAAAAAAAAAACAATTGAACCTGCCGTTATAAAATTTGAAGTAGCAATAATAGCATGGGCAACACTAGCTAGTAAAGAGGCTCACATCGTTGATTGAGTCTTATATAGTTGGTGACATTTGTACTATAACTACCGTGCAACATTATGTCAGACGGTATACTAAATTTCATAAAATATAAATTAATAATAAATCATAAAATAATATCTTTTGGTTCCCCATGCAAGTTTTCTTAAAATATTTAGTGCACTATTTGGCGGGATTCCGACTCATCCGCGATTTTTCCCAATTCGGGTTTTCCGCGTCAACAATTTCGCGTGTCCTTTATTTCCTTGCATTAAATTCCCTTTTTGCATCGTCCTTTACTTTCCACCTATTACATATTAATTCGTAATCTATACCTAGCTTAAGGTTGTATCACCCTGACCGCTTTGACCCAATTACGATAAATCGACTTAGGTAATTTTTTTTACCAAAACATAACTTTTCAAATAAAAGTGAATTAATGGATCTTAGATATATGAGATATACGACCCAACCTATATAAAGACATGCCTAGATAAAGTAGTTTTGTACACTAAAAATAAGGATCGATTCTATAACATATCTTTTTTTTTTGTTAAAGGAGAACTTAAATTAAATGAAGAAGCTCAATGCACATAGCTTAATGGACTTTTTAATGAAAACTTCAAATTTCAAATATGACTTAATATAAAATTTAATCATTTATTTATATTTTTAATACTTATAATGTATTAAACAGTACTCCTATGATCATTACAAAAAAAACCGAAACTACCTTTAAAAGGTCCTAAGTAACAATAATAGCCTGGACAACACCAGTAAAGAGGCCCACATCGTTGATTGAATCCTATACAGTTGCTGGTGACATTTGCACTATCTTGCAACATTATGTCCGACGGTTGACGAACACCCATGCTAATCTCTGGCATAATGGACAACATCAATAAAGAAACTATAACAATTAAATTTACAAATTTAATACCGTTCATCATCTTTATATCTGATAATTTCGGAGGAGCGAGTATTTCTTGTAAGTTGGTTTGTATTAATAATTTGATATTGTCTTTCTGAATAATAGTACTATATATATATAT